>PITA01017744.1:0-42316 GCA_004023965.1 Spilogale gracilis | reverse complement strand
TTTGATGGATTCCTGCCTCACGTTGAGGTCTTTCATCCATTTCGAGTTTGCCTTTGTGTGTGGTGTAAGCGAATGGTCTAGTTTCATTCTTCTATATGTAGCTGTCCAATTTTCCCAGCACCATTTATTGAAGAGACTGTCCTTTTCCCACTGGATATTTTTTCCTGCTTTGTCAAAGATGATTTGACCATAGATTTGTATGCATAAATATTTTTTAACACTGCTTTATTGAAAGGTAACTCATCCAAAGTATATAATTCAGTGGTTGTTAGTAGATTTGCAGATGTGTGTAACCATCACAACAATCTAATTTTAGAACATAAACATCAGAGACGCCTGGGTGGCTCAGTCAGTTAAGTGGTTGCCTTTGGCTCAGGTCATCATGCCAGGGTCCTGGGATTGAGCCCCCCATCGGGCTTCCTGCTTGGTGGGGAGCCTGCTTCTCCCTCCCACTCTGCCTGCTGCTCTGCCTACTTGTGTTCTCTCTCTCTCTGTCAAATAAATAAATAAAACCTTAAAAAATTTACATTACTTAAAAAAAAAAAGTCATACCTGTTTTCTGTCACTTCCCATTTCTCCCCAACATCAGCCTTAGGCATCCACTAATTGACTTTCTGTCTCTATAGAATTGCCTAATCTGGACATTTAGTATAAATGAATATACACAGTCTTGTGACTGGCTTCTTTTACTTTAACATAATGTTTTCAAGGTTCATCTGTATTACAGCATGTATCAGAACTTCATTCCTATTTGTAGCTAATATTTCTTTGTATGGGTAGACTTTTTTTCCCATTCATCAGTCATTGGACATTTGGACCGTTTTCACTTTTTGTCTGTTATGAATAATGCTGGTACAAACACTTGTGTACAAGTTTTTGTGTGGACATAGGTTTTTATTTTTCCTGGGTATGTACCTACCAGTGGAATTGCCGGATGCTAATTCTGTGTTTAATCATTTGAGAAATAGCCAGACTATTTTCCAAACTCCCTGCATCACTTTATATTCCCACTACCAGTGTCTGAGTGTTCTAGTGTTTTTACATCCTTGGCAACATTTGCAATATTGTCTCTTTTTGATTTTAGCCATCCTAATGGATATGAAGTGGTATCTCATTGTGGTTTTGACTTACATTTTCCAGATGACTATTAATGTTGAACATCTTTTCATGGTCTTCTTGGCCATTTCTTCTCTGGAGAAATGTATATTCAGATCCTTTGACTATTTTTCAATAGGGTGTTTTGCCTTATTATTGAATTGTAAGAGCTCTTTTATATTCTAGATACATGTCCCTGATTGCAAATATTTTCTCCTGTTATACAGGTTGTCATTTCATGTTCTTGAAGGTGTTCTTTGAAGTGCAGAAGTTTGATTTTGATGCAGTTCATTTTATCTAGTTTTCATTTTGTTATGTCACATCTAAGAAGGTTTGCCTGTTCCAAGGTCACAAAGATTTATATATATGTTTTCTTCTAAGAGTTTTCTAGTTTTAGCTCTGATATTTAGGTCTATGATCCATTTTTTTAGTTAATTTTTGGGTATAGTATGAGAGTAGGAAGTGTAACTTCATTCTTTTGCATGTAGATGTCCAACTGTCCCAGGACCATTTGTTGCTAAGACCCCACTTTCCCTTTTGTCTTGTATCCCTTTTTGGAAATCAGATGACCATAAAATGCCGGAGTTTATCTCTGGACTGTCAGTTCTGTTCCACTGATATATGTCTATCCTTTGCAAGTGCCACTGTTTTCAATATTGTAGCTTCATAGCAAGTTTTGAAGTCAGGAAGTATAAGTCTTCCAGCTTTGCTCTTCTTTTTCAAGATTACAGAAATCCCATATTTTTGGGTTTTTTATTTCTTTTATGTGCCAGACCATGTTCCTATTTTACATATGTGAGTATCTTTAGTTCATCCTGGATTACAATAATCCTTTGAGATTCTGTATTGCACACTTTATAGCTAAGAAAACAGGCTTGAAGAAATTAGGTAACTTTCCCAAGGGACCCACAGTTTATTAGCTGATGATGGAGCTGGGATTTGCATTAAATCAAGTCTGACTGACACAAAACCTATCTTTTTATTTTTATTTATTTATGTATTTTTATTAACATATAATGTATTATTTGTTTCAGGGGCACAGGTCTGTGATTCATCAGTCTTGCACAATTCACAGCACTCACCATGCCCTCCCCAGTGTCTGTCACCCTGCCACCCCATCCTTCCCTCCCCGTTCCGCTTCAGCAACCTCAGTTTGTTTCCTGAGACAAGAGTCTCTTAAAGTTTGTCTCCCTCTCTGGACAAAACCTATCTTTTTACATGCTTTTCAAGTTGGGCATGGCAAATAATGTAAAGCCTGTGGTTGATGCCTTTGTGTGGAGAACCACATCCTGCCCACATAAACATCCCAGGATGATTGGTAGCCAACATTCTGCTTCTCCTATCCAACAGTTAGATCTCATTACATCGATCTGGGTTTGTTTTCTTTAGTTTTCTGTTTTTTAAATTTTTCTCTAAATTCCAGTTAGTTAACATACAGTGTAATATTACTTTCAGGTGTATGGGGTGCTTGGGTGGCTCAGTTGGTTAAGCGACTGCCTTCGGCTCTGGTCATGATCCCGCAGACCCGGGATCGAGTCCCACATCGGGCTCCCTGCTCGGTAGGAGGCCTGCTTCTCCCTCTCTCACTCCCCCTTGCTGGTGTTCCCTCTCTGGCTGTGTTTCTCTCTGTCAAATAAATAAAATCTTTAAAAAAAAAATTGCTTTCAGGTGTAGAATTTAGTGATTCATCACTTAATATACAATACCCTATGCTCATCATAAGTGTCCTCCTTAATATCTATCACCCATTTAACCCATCCCTCCAGCAACCCTCAGTGTATTCTCTGTAGATAAGAGTGTTTTCTGGTTTGCCTCTTCCCCCCCTCCATGTTTGTCTGTTTTGTTTCTTACATTGATCTATTTTATTACCGTTTGTCAGAGGAAGGAATCTAAACTAAATTAACTTTATGATCCAGCTCTCCAGAGAAAGGATATAGTATTACAACCCTAAATACAAGAGCAACTCTAATTCTATCCAGATTTTTTTCTTTGTTTTTATATTTTTAGGACTTTAACTCCTCTTTTAAAATGTCTTTTTACAATATTACTATTCTTTGAAGTGTCCTTACCTTAAATTTGTGATTCGTGTATGAACAACACTGTACATTTAGGAGGGTCTTGCTGTCTCTGACAGTGGAATCTACTAGAAGTGGCTTATAAATGGTGTTGCACATGCACTGTTTAGTGAGACTAGGAAGACCCAAGTTTCCTGACTACCGGCCCAGTGATCTTTTTCTTTCTTTCTTTTTTTTAAGATTTTATTTATTTATTTGACAGAGAGAGAGATCACAAGTAGGCAGAGAGGCAGGCAGAGAGAGTGGGGGAAGCAGGCTCCCTGCTGAGCAGAGAACCCGATATGGGCCTCGATCCCAGGACCCTGAGATCATGACCTGAGCTGAAGGCAGAGGCTTTAACCCACTGAGCCACCCAGGTGCCCATTTCTTTCTTTTTTAAAATGTTGGTAAAAAAACACATAACAAAATTTACCACCTTGCACATTTTTAAGTATATAGTTCAGTAGTGTTCATGTTGTAAAACATCTCCAGAGCTTTTTCATTTCAATCTGAAACTCTGTATTCATTAAACAATTTCCCTTTCCTCCCATACCTACCATTTTACTTTCTATGAATTCCACTACATTAGATACCTCATAGTAGTAGAATTAGTGTTTATCTATTTGTGACTGGCTTATTTTAGTTAACACAATGTCCTCAAGTTGCCTCCGTGTTGTAGCATGTGGCAGGATTTCCTTCTTTAAGGCTAAAATGTCTATAACACATTTTGTTTATCCATTATTTCTCTTAACTGTTGTATATAATGTTACTATGAACGTGGGTCTGCAAATACCTCTTCAAGACCCTGCTTTCACTTCTGGCTGGATACCCAGAAGTAAGATTGCTGGATCCTATAATAGTTTTAATTTTTGATTAACTGCCATGCTGTCTTCATAGTGGTTGTACCATTGTGTTATCCCACCAACAGTGCCAGTGTTCCAATTTCGCCACATCTTTGCCAGTGCTTGTTATTTTGTCTTTATTGAAAATAGCCATCCTAGGGCACCTGAAAGGCTCAGTGGGTTAAGCCTCTGCCTTCAGCTCAGGTCATGATCTCAGGGTCCTGGGATCGAGTCCCGCATCGGGTTCTCTGCTCAGCAGGGAGCCTGCTTCCTCCTCTCTGCCTACTTGTGATCTCTCTCTCTCTGTCAAATAAATAAATAAAATCTTAAAAAAATAAAAGAAAAAGAAAATAGCCATCCTAATGGATACAGAGTGATACCTCATTGTGGTTTTGATTTGCATTTCCCTAATGGTTAGTAATGTTGAGTATCTTTTCATGTACTTATTGGCCATTTGTTTATCTTCTTTGGAGAAATATCTCTTCATGTCTTTGCCCATTTTTTAATCAGGTTATTTGATTTTTTTTTGTTACTGAATTGTAGGAATTCTTTATATATTCTGAATATTAACCCCTTATCATATATATGATTTGCAGATATTTTCTCCCATTCCATACAATGCCTTTTCACTCTGTTGAATATGTTCTTTGATGGACAGAAGTTTTTAAGTTTGATGTAGTCCATTTGTCTATTTTTGCTTTTGTTGCCTTTGCTTTTGGTGTCATAACCAAGAAATCATTGTCAAATTCAGTGTCCTGAAAAGCTATATGAAGCTTTCCTCTATGCTTTCTTCTAGAAGTTTTACAGTTTTAGGTCTTATATTTAGGTCTTTAACCCATATGAGTTAAATTTGTGTGTTGTCCAACTTCATTCTTTTGCATGTGGATATCCAATTTTCCAACACCATTTGTTGAAAAACTGTTCTTTCTCCATTGAGGCATCGTGGACCCTTGTTGTTTATTTCTGTGTTCTCTCTTGTATTCCATTTGTCTCTTTGTCTGTCTTTATACTATTTTGATTACTATACCATACTGTTTTGATTACTGTAGCTTTTTAATATGTTTTGAAATTAGAAAGCATGAGTCTTCCAATTTTACTCTTTTAAAAAATTTGTTTTTGCTATTTGGCGTCCCTTGAGATTCTATATGAATTTTTGATGAATTTTTCTATTTTTAGAAGAATGTTATTTGGATTTTGATAGGGATTGTTTTGAATCTGCAGATCACTTTTGCTAGTATGAACATCTTAACCACCCAGTGATCTCTAACAAGTACGTTCCTATCTCATTTTCACTTCTAGATTTTCATATTGTGGTTACTGCAGGATCCCAGTTATTTATTTCTGTTATAATATTTCAAATTTTCAATGATGCAGGAAACTATTCTGTGCCTGTCTAATATATGTCAGTATTTAATAGATACATTTTTTAATATTTGTGTCAGAGCTCCTTTGTCAGATTACTGTTTCGGGAACATACCATTATCATAAATCAAGATAAAAGAAAAAATGCTCTACCAACAAATCAACACATTTTTAGTTTTCCCTTCCAGTTCTTTCCCTATGTGTACCACATTTTTCCAGTAGTAATCCTCACTTAGATGACATGTTATACTCTGCTTCTTTCTCTTAATATTGTAAGTATTTTTTCATACTGTACTGTGATTTTTGTAATTATCCTTTTGATGGAAATGCTCCTTTTGTCAAATGAATATAAGAGAAGTTCAGTCATGGCTCTATGATTTACTAGCTTTGTGATCTTAAGAAAGTCGTTGAAGTTCACTGAAATTAATAGAAGTAAAAAGTAAACTTCTGGTTATCTAAACATGGAAATTACAACAATAACCTATATCACAAAGCTGTTTTAATGATTAAGTGTATATGAAAAGATCGGGGACCTAGTAGCCCCTTAGTAAGTGCTAGTTTCCTTCCCTTTCCTTTTCCTAGGGACCTAGTTTTTGTCCTGTTTCTCCAGGGGTTGCCCTCAGAGACTCAGAACTTGCTCTTTTCCTCCAGACCAAGAAAGACCATCCGTATACTTGGAGAATTGAACTGGCAAAAACAGAAAAATACTGGGATGGCTGGTTCCGAGGCTTATCCAATCTCTTCCTTAGTTGTCCTATTCCTAAATTGCTGCTTTTGGCTGGTAAGTGTGCATGTCTGTGTATTAGCTCAGGCTGCCGTAACAAAATATTGTAGATTGGGTGCTCAAACAACAAATTCATTTTCTCATGGGCTACATTCTCTGTAGGCTGGAAGTCTGAGATCAGGGTATCAGCACAGTTCTGGTGGGAGTTTTCTTACTGGCTTGCAGACAAGTGCCTTCTTGCTGTGTCCTTACATGGCAGAAGAGAGAGCAAAAGCAAACTCTTTGGCATTTATTCTTGAAAGGACACTAATCTTGTCATAAGAGGGCCCTTATGACCCCATTTAATCTTAATTATTTCCATATCTCCAAATGTGGTCACACTGTGGATTAGGCCTTCAACATATGAATGAGGAGGAGGATACAATTCAGTCCATAGCAGTGTAGGTACATCATCATCTGAGTATGTCCTTGTGAAAACTATTCACCACATGGGGCACCCGGGTGGCTCAGTCAGTTAAGCATCTGCCTTCAGCTCAGGTTCTGATTCCAGAGTCCTGGGATTGAGCCCCATCAGGAATCTGCTTCTCCCTCTCTGCCTCTGCCCATCCCCTTCCCCCATGGTCGCTCTCTCACTCTCTCTCAAATAAATAAAATCTTAAAAAAAAAAAAACAAAACCAAACTACTCACTGTATGGGTAGTGGCTTTCAAAATAAAGTACTATTCTCACTCGTTTGTGTTCCTCTCCTCTCCACACCAAATCCCTAAACCTAACTAAGCACAAACATCCATCTGGGATAACCTAATTTGGGCCTGCTTTCAATCCCTGGTTAATTGCAAGTTCTCCTAGAGTGACATAAAGATATGAGTATAATGGAAATATAAAAAAGTAAAACCCTGTTTTTAGAAATCAGTTTAAATGATCAAAAAGATTGTAGGGGACCCTCATTCTGGAAAGCTTCATGTAGTGAGTATATACCCTCATGGAGTTAGAACTGGCATTAATGTGAATTGAGAATGTCATCATGTTTACAACTTTGTAACAATTTTTACTTTATACTTGAACAGCAAAACCTGTTTCACACAACCTTTTCTAGTAAACTACTTCTGGATTCTCCTGTTTTGTTCTAGGTGTTGATAGATTGGATAAGGATCTGACTATTGGCCAAATGCAAGGTAAGTAATCAAGAAATTATGTCCAGGGGTGTGTGGGTGGTTCAGTCAGTTAAGCGCCCCACTTCTCATTTTGATTCAGTCAGTGATCTCAGGGTCATGAGTTTGAGCATGTGTTCCATCCTCAGTGGGGAATAATCAGCTTGGGCTTCTCTCTCTCCCTCTGTCCTCCCTCCCAATCATGCTCATGTGCGCTCGTGCACTCTCTTTCTCTCTCAAATATGTAAATAAATCTTTTTAGAAAAGAAAAGAAATTATGTCCCTAGGTCCTTCTCTGAGGGCAGAGTCATGTGGAAATTGAAGTTCTGAGATAATGAAGTGCACTGGAAAGAGCATGAGGTTTAGAGTTAACCCCAAACTTGACATCAACATCCAGTCCTGATCCAAATATTTCCCTTTTCTGAGCTTCGATTTTTTTTCCTCCATCTAAAAATGAGACTTAACTCCCATCTACATCTCAGGGTAATAAGGATTAAAATGAGGCAATGTCTTTGCAGAGTACATCATAAACCATGAAGTACCCTATAAATACAGAATATTGTGAAGAAGATATTCTGAATACTGATCAGTATTTTTATCATTGTTGGAATTCTTTTTTTTTTTTTTAAGATTTTATTTATTTATTTGACAGAGAGAGAGATCACAAGTAGGCAGAGAGGCAGACAGAGAGCGCAGAGGAAACAGGCTCCCTGCTGAGCAGAGAGCCCAACACGGGCCTCAATTCCAGGACCCTGAGATCATGACCTGAGCTGAAGGCAGAGGCTTTAACCCACTGAGCCCCATTGTTGGAATTCTTAAGAAAGGGAAAGGTCCAGGATAATTGGGATGCAAAAGGATGTAAACTATGTTTAGAAGACAGTGTGGTGAGGTGGCAAAAGCAAAGACTCTGAGGTTGGGGGTACTACTACTTTCCTATTCATTTTATGACCTCAGGCAAGTTACTTGGCCTGCCCTAGCTTTAGTTTCCTCAGTCTATAAAATGTGGAAGTTGATAGCATCTACAAAGGGATCATAAGGCATAATGAGTAGAAAAGTAACATATTGTGCTCAGATCCAGGTGTGTTGGCCAGATGGAAGTGGAGGCTCTTGCTTTAGTATGGATGAAGGGCGTGGTAAAGGTGAAATCAATAGATGATGGTATCTTTTAGGTTATGAGTAGAAGAAGTACTAATTCTAAGGCCGAGGTTTCAGGCTTAAGCAGATTCTGTTCTTGACCTCCCTTTTTTTCTACTCAAACTCTCTGGGCAATCTCATGGCTTTTATTTATACCCTTATAACTCCCAAAGCTAAATGTCCAACTCATACCTCTCTCCTGAGCTCCACACCTGGCCCAGGTGTAAAACCTACTGGACATCTCTACTTGGATGTGTATGGTCTCAAACTGTTCTTTTAGCTGTCCTTGGGCTCTCCACAGAAAAGGGGGCTATATTCCTTCACAGTAGTCATTCAAAGGCTCCTGAATGATTTATTACATTCTGGACCCAGGCACTCCCACCCCACTCCTCCTCCAGCTATATAGTATCCTGAAGCCTGGAGAAAGATCATGGACTGAGTTTAGACATCTTTCCTTAAATTCAGTTCAAGCAAACCTTTCCTAGGCAGTCTTTCTATGTAAGACCTATGCTTGATGCTGGACAGACAGAAGAATTAGATGTGGCCCCTGAGACTCTCTGAAAGCAGTTGATCTGGATTGGAAATAGCATTTGAAACCATTGTAGATCATGAGCCTTGGAATCAAACAGTCCTGGCTTTGAGTCACTGTTACTAGTCTTGTGGCCTGAGTGAATTGCTGACTTCTTTAATCCTGAGTTTCTTCATCTATAAAATAGAAATAATGCTATATCTCAGTACATTTGTATGATGTTTAAGTGTGAAAATGTGTGTGAAGTAAGAGTCTGACAAATGATGACTGTGTTAAATCCAGGAAGTACTCATGATTCTTCATTAGATCCCCAGTAAGGAATATGCCACGACTACCTTCTCTCTCCGAGCATCTCATGAATATAGAAAGTGAGTGGCTGGAGTGAGGGACGTCCCGAAAGACAAAGGGAAATGGCCAGATTGGCATAGATTCCAAACCACAGTCTTCCCAGCACTGTTTAAACCTGCTGAATTAGTTAATGGATTCCTAGAAACCTAGTACTCATTCATGTTGCAACCTCAGTAAATAATTTAGGCTCTCTGAACCTGAGGTTCTTTATCTGTAAGATGAGAGGGAAGGGTTTGAAAATATGCCCACTTCATAGAATAATTGTGAGGATTAACCATAATTGTTATTTTATGTGTACCAGGCACAGTGTTATTAGTACGTGTGAGTTCTCTTTGATTCTTTATATCTACTCTTCCAAAAATGAGCAAAGAATTCATCCCTAGACATCAAGCCCAGGGTGATAGGAGTTATAAGTGTTATCAGGTCATTCACTCAATTATCCATTCAAGACTTACTAAGCACTTACTCAATGTCTAGTCCTGTGTTGGGCCCTGATATCAGGCTCTGTTCTTACAGAAATGACATGCTCCTGGGAAGGCGAGCACCAGTGGCATAAAATAAAAGCTTACAAAACAAGCAGGGTGCAAGCTGCTCTGTGTTTGAATCCAAACGTGTCAACTGTAGTGCATTAAGACCCGAGAGAGGGGACTAGGCTGGAGCACCCAGGGCGGACTGCTGCAAGAGGAAGGGCATGAGCTGGGCCTTACTGAGTAGATGGTCTTCGTTCGTCTACTAAGCAGCCTTGGGCAAATTACTTCACTAACCATGGTATTAATTTCATCATCTCAGAAAAGAATTTCAGTATTTGTCCTTTCAATTTTATGGGGTAGGTTTGAAAATCAACTTAAAAAATGGATAGAATATTTTGAAAAAATTTTAAAGCACTGTGTCAGTGGGTTTGGAATCCTGGAATGTGATGACCAGAAGGACTTCCAGAGCATGCTGCCTTATTTTGTAAATGGAGCCACTTAGGCTCTGAGAGTCTGCTCTCTCTACTTAGGGGAAGCTGTGGGACCCATATCCTTTAGTCTGCTTAGGGTTCTTGCTTTACCTGTCATCTGTTTATGCTTAATAGCTGTCACATTAGTGGTGAGCTTACAGTGTTCTACAAAGCAGTGTGAGAAAGTGCTTAGTATAGTCTGGCATTTGGTTGAGCACTCAAAGGGTAACTTATTATTGTTATAATAAATTTCAAAATCCTTAACATAGGTCACAAAACCTTTGATGGTATGGTCCCTGCTTTCCTCTCCCACCTCCTTGTTTACTCTCAAGAGCTCTGCACCAGACTTTTTATTCACAGGAACAAGTATCATTTCATCCTCCTTTCCTTTGTGTAGGCTATTTTTTTTTCTGTGTGGGAAACCTTCCTATATCTTTATTTGATTGTGAAGCCTCCTTTCCTATGTTCTTCCAGTTCCATGTGCTCAGTTTTATAAGAACTACATGCTACACTAAAATGTTATCTTTTGGGGCGCCTGGGTGGCTCAGTTGGTTGGGCAACTGCCTTCGGCTCAGGTCATGATCCTGGAGACCCGGGATCGAGTCCCACATCGGGCTCCCTGCTCGGTGGGAAGCCTGCTTCTCCCTCTCACTCCCCCTGCTTGTGTTCCCTCTCTGGCTGTGTTTCTGTCAAATAAATAAAATCTTTAAAAAAAAAAATGTTATCTTTTGGGGGACCTGGGTGGCTCAGTCGTTAAGTATCTGCCTTCAGCTTAGGTCATGATCCCAGGGTCCTGGGATCGAGCCCCGTATCAGGCTCCCTGTTCAGCAGGAACCTGCTTCTCCCTCTCCTACTCCTCCTGCTTGTGTTCCCTCTTGCGCAATGTCTCTTTCTGTCAAATAAATAAATGAAATATTTTAAAAATAAAAATAAATAAAATAAAATGTTGTCTTTTGTGTTCCCCTACTAGAGTATAAATCCCCTGAAAACAGGAACTCTTCCTGTGTCTGGCCCAAAGTAAACACATGCTAAATAGTTCCCAAAGTTAAAAATAAAGGGGAAATCATTTGCCCAGGGTTACAGCTGCAGGTATTACCATCCTTCTCAAACCTTGATAATTGGTCCAGACTGTTGAGGAGGGGAGTAAATAGGAAGATCCTGGACCCCTGGAGTGGCCTGTGAGACCACAAAAGTGGTAAGGAGAGGGCCATTCTAGTCCCTGAGGTCACCTGGATTTGTTTCCTCTTCAGGAAAGTTCCAGATGCAGGTCCTACCCCAGTGTGGCCACGCAGTCCATGAGGATGCCCCAGACAAGGTGAGTCTGGTGCTCTGTGACTATAAAAGAACAGCTGTGAGAGTTACCTTTTCTCTTACAGGAAATGGTGCAAGCCCCTGAGTCAGGCTGAGTTGCCTGCAGCAGCTACTGTGAGACCTATTCAGATATAACTCCACCATCTCCCCAAACCTCTCCCTGGCAGCTTCTATGGTGTTGGCTTTCTGTGTATGGACTGAGGAGCTACTGGCACCCTATAGTTTCACCCCAGGGCCCTGTGGTTAAGATCTTAAGCTCTATTTTTCTCTTTCCCCCAAAAGCCAGGTGTGGGAGAAGGGAAAATTGGGATAGAAACTGCTCCCGAAAGTACAATCACGGTTAGAAGTTTTAATATGCACTCCTATGGAATAAGATGCTTTGTAACTCTCAGGGGATAAATAAGCCTTCACTTATTCAAATCTCTCAACTTCTCTGGAGCTATCTTTGGCAAGGATGGTGGGAAGGAGTCTTCTAGCCCTGGTCCTTCTAGCCAGACTCAGGTCCTTTAGGTTTCAAGCTTCTCAGACCTATAAGACCCATGAGTCCACTATAGAGCCTAATCTTTCAGTAGAAGCCCACAGGACCTCCAAAGCTGATCCCCGTTGCTAACATCATATAACCTGGCATATCTCTCCCTTTTTCAGGTAGCTGAAGCTGTTGCTACTTTCCTGATCCGGCACAGGTTTGCAGAGCCCATCGGTGGATTCCAGTGGTAAGGAAGTAACAAAGGTTTAAGGAGCCCAGCAGTTCTGGCCAACTCCAACAAAAAGATACTTGCAGCATTGTAAATATCTCTGCCTTAGCCCTCCCTGGTTTGGGTCACCATGACTTTCTTCTTCCTCCTCAACACAGAGCCCAACACATATGTTTCCGCAAACCCATGATTGATTGTTTCTGTGTACTTGGTTCAGTGGGTTGTTGCTGAGTGGGGATTAAATTATGCCTAGTCTCCACTCCACCCCACTTCTTAAATCCTCCCACTTCTTGAAGTGCCTCCTTCTCTGAGGAGGCTAGAATGGGAATCAGCCTTTTTCCAAATTCTTAGAGTTCTGTTTGCCTTCACCTCCTCTGCTGCCGAGGAAGGCTGATCAGGTCATGGAGACTGTGTAGAGATCCAGAGAAGGGTTTTCAGCTTCAGCACTATTGACATTTGGGGGCCTGTCCTGTGTATTGTAGGATGTTTGACAGCATCTTTGGCCTCTATGCACTAGAAACTGGTAGCACTCCCACATACACACACACACACACACAACGTTGTGACAAGCAAAAATGTCTTTAGATGTTACCAGATGTCTTGAGGGAGACAAGAATCACTCACAGTTGAGAAACACTCGTTTGAAGGAAAAAAGATGCCTTTCATCCTAGGAAGCTCTTCTGATTAGGGAGACACAGTTTAGACTCTTCACTGAGGAGAAGGATGAAGAGAGACATGATTACCCAAACCACAGCATCCTAGCCCCACCTTAGGGAGTTCCCAGTTCGTGCTGCACTACGCCCCTGATCCTCCGAGAGCCCACGAGCCTACTGAGTCATACCTACTAGTTGGAAAGTCTCCTGTTTGATCTTGGTGAAGGTCCAGGAGAACTGGTTGCCTACCCTCAGGAATTTGAAGAAGAAATATTGAAAAAAAGAAATTGCTTGTGCATTAGAGAACTCTGAATGCCGGGACCTGGGAGGTGAGGGTGATAGGGTAGGATAGGCGTTGGCAGTGATGACAGGAGCCTGGTACAGTGAGCCATACAAGTGACTCCCTCATGCCAAACCACCTCTCAAGCAACTAATTGTTGATGGATCCCAAGAATCAGAAGTAAAGATCTAGTTTTTCTTCATATTGGTGTTTGAAGCCCCCGGGCCATTTGGTCACATCACCAATTTACAGAGACCAGAGCCCATGTCTAGACCTTGGTGGGGTTATGGGGAGACTGGACAGATCTGCAAGGGCCTTGGTGCCATGAGGGTCGTCCCAGGCTTCCTGGAGAGAAGGGGTGAGCAGGGGAAAGGTAGTAATGGTCACATTTGTTTTCCCTTCTCTTTCCACTCTTCACAGTGTGTTTCCTGGCTGTTAGTAACCTGCTGTCCGTCCCTCCCCCAACATTGAGCTCTGTTGTAAATACATCGCACCAGAGGCCACTGTGATGCCGCTGTCTCCTCCTCACCATCCCGCCCGACCATGTGACACCGGCTCCCTATAGACGGGCTTCCCCAGATGTACAAACCCTTTTGTGTATACCTGCCGAAAGCATTGTTGTCCAGGGCCTTTGACCAACCTCGGCCTCCTTAGTCCAAGGCTTCCCAGCTCCCACCCTTTCCCTGTTCAGGGATAGCCCCTGCCTGTTCCCCCTGCCTTGCCTAGGGTGAAGCCTCCATCAGAATTGCCACCCTAGGCTCCTGTTCCTGATATTAGGCAGTGCACCTGGGTCCACATGTCTCTCCAGGCTCAGGGACCTCCATTCCTTGAGATTGTTCTTGGCGTGGTCCTGCCCTACCTCATGGGATGGACCATGCACAGGGTGGTCCTTATTTCCCCTTCCAAATAAAATGCCAGTCAGGTACCTTTTTATCCCAGTCTTACTCTTCCAGGCTTGGAAGACCCGGAGAGGCCAGGATCTCACCCTTAGGAATAGGGAGGGGCGGTGGATAGCATCACAAGAAACCAGCCTGAAAATCAGGTCCAGTCAGTCCAAGCACATGGCCTCCCATCTGGGGAGAGCCCACTGTCCCTCTCCCACATGTCTGGGCACCTGCCCTGGGCTGAGGCCAGGATGCTCCAGGGGCCCCTTGAGCTCTCACCTGCCACAGAGCAACCCAGGTTTAATACAGCCCTTGCACAAAGCCATAGGCTAAAGCCTGTGGAGTTGTTTTTAAGAATCAAATTTAACCATTTTCATAATTGGTCCCTGGAGGTGTGCAGAGTGCCGACTTGCCTCTTCTAGACCCACAGCTTATCTTCACTGTTTGTGGTTTCCATGTCACTCTTCATAGAAACAGTACAGCCCAGCATCCTCAGTCTGTGCCCTCTTCCAACTGCCTCATCACAGCCCTGCGGCCTCCCCCTGCTGCCCAGGCACGCCATTTCCAAGGGCAGGACGGGGCAGTCTCCTGCAGCCCATCTTTTCTGTGACTGTCTTAGGTGATGCGTAGCCCCCTCCACCTTTCCACCCAACAACTTCCTATCCCTGTCCTGCTGCACGGTCCAGAGTCTGGGACCTACTTTGTTTCTTTGTTATTTATGACCTTGTTTAAAGAGAATAAATATCTCCCAACCTTTACTGATCTTGTCTTTCTCCATGGAGTTGTCCTTATTTCTGCTCATCTGGGAACAGGGGACAGTTTCTTGGATTTAGTCACCATAGTTCTCCAGAAACCCCTTTCCTGAGCCCATCAGCATCTTATGCTCTGCCTGCTCCTCATATCCAGAATGCCCAGTGGAATGGGCAGAGCCAGCTTCTGCAGCAGCCAGGGAGACCTGGATTCCGGTCCCATTCTTCCAGTTACATGCTCTCTCAACTTTGGCCCAGAATAGAACAGTCTATGCACCATTTATGTGAGGTCCAACACTCACGGCTTCACATCTGCCAACACCAGAACTTTGCCCACAACCCAGATTATCTCCTGAGCTCTAGATGCTTAGGTCCGTCTGCCTCCTATCTCTCCCAGATGACCAAAGCCACTCATATTGACCACCCCTAAAACTAAACTCACGTTCTTCCTAAAACTTGTTCTTCCTCCCATGTTTCCTTGCTCAGTAAGTGGTTAGGTACCACCATCTCTCTGTTGCCCAAAACGGACAGGCTGAGCTCTCTAGATAGCTCCCTGTCCACACCTGTATCCACCTTACCACCAAACCCCTACCCACACTTTTTTTACGTCCTGTTTCCCATCCTATAGCCCCTGCCATAGCTTAGGCCTCATCTGTCAGCTAGATCACTCAGTAGTCCTGCTGGTTTCCTGCCCTAACCCCTTGCTTTGTCATGCTGTACACATTGTTGGAGTCTTCTTCCTATTCGGCTTTGGAGCCACGCTGCCTAAATTAGAACCCAAGGCCCACTCCTTACAGGCTGTATGATATAGCTGTGTACTTTCTCTCTTTGTGCTGCAGTTTCCTCTGAAAAATGATCAACAGTTCCTCCCTCACACCGTCTTGAGGACTGTGTCAGTTAATACAAGTTAACTGGCTTTCTCAGTAACCAGCATAGGGTAAAGCATTTAATAAATAGTTCATGTCATGTCACTGCTATATTGTACTTAAGACCTTTACTCAGAGTGGTCTGCGGACCAGTAGCATTAGTATCATCTGGAAGCTTGTTAAGGATTTTTTTCTCCACCCCAGACCGGTCTGCGTTATAAGTCAGAACCGGTCTGCGTTATAAGAAGTACATTAATTCTGAGTTCTGGTTTAGATGTTCCCTAAGTATTTCAGGGTAAAGCATGAGCTCCCTAGCAGAGACGAAAAGTGCCTTGTGTGTGATGTGATTTCTCCCACCCAAACTCTTGGGGTGGGTGTGGGGAGATGGAGGGGGTTGGTGGGAGCGGGAGGGGGGTGGTCCCTTTACTGGGCTGTATGCTCTCTGTCCACAGGGGGGCAGCATAACCACATGCTTGGTTTTCAGAACCACATCAGCACTTCTGTTCACCAGGCAAGTCATAATAGTTACCAAATTTTGAGTGTCGTCACATTTACTTTATACACATCCCATTTAATCCTCACAGCATCTCTATGAGGTAAGTGATGTCATGTTTCTTTTACAAGTAGGTAGACAGGTCCAAATTCATACAGCCCAGAAGTGGTGGTGTCAGAATTATAAACTAGGTTTTTTCTCTCCACACTGCACAGGGGACCCTGAGCAGAGGTCATTTTGGTCTAGATACCGTTCTTAAAATAGCAAGAGGATGATGACCAGGGACTTGAGGCTTCAGGCCTGTTGGGTGGAAACTGAGAATGAATGATATGTTGAGCTTTGGGTTAGGTTCTGTGCTAGTCACTTAACTCCTTTATCTTTGTATCCTTGTGAAGTATAGGCATTATTATCCCCACTTCAAAGGTAAGGAAACTGAAGCTCGGAGATGTGAAATGACAAGCCCACAGCCATGGGTAGGAGGTGGCAGCATCTTTGTCTACTGAGTGTTCCATTGTACCCGAGCAGGTGAAGCAGGAGAGCTAGGTTCTTGTCTCACAGAGTTGAAGAATGAAGTGGACAAAGAAGAGTGAGTAATGCAGTAGAGCTTTTATTAAGCAAGGGTACAAGAAAAAAGCCCTCAGGAGTGAGAGGGCTTCTGACAGGGTTGCCACAGAGGGCTCTTAGGGTTGGTCTTTCATTGATGGCTAACCAGGGATCTTAAAGCCTTTTACCATTTCTATTGATAGCACCACTGAGTAAGGACTAGGCAACACATTAATGGCTTAATTTCTTTTTTAGGGTCCAGTAATTCTTCGTTGGTCACAAGTAGCTGTTATAACAAGACCCCCACCTCTGACACCTAGGGCAGGGTGGTCTGGTTTGTTCCTTTATCTCTAATTTCCTTTCACCTCTGCGTTTTTGTGATTTCTGTGAGCATGAGCCCGTAGCCCTCTACTGGTCTCTCCCTACCTAGCCCCGCCTGTCCCTTTTCACATGGCATATCTTTAATGAGCACCTACTGTGTGCTGTTGATCACAATATCCTTGTGAAGCCCATTGATCAGCATTGTGAACTCAGCAAGGGAACAGAGGAGACCCCAAACCCTTGGAATGAGGGATTTGCTACAGAGCCAAAAGGAGCATGTTTGGGTCAGAGCAAAGGCCATTCTGTCACACACCTGCACTAAAGAATTTCAAGGAGAAAGTCCTGAAAAAAGAAAGTAGGCAAATTTTGGGGTTGCCATAGATCTATTGGTGGGGGGAGACTCTCAAGATTGAGAGTACCCAAAGGCATGAAAGGAGCTGGGTATGAATGACTTCTTGGTCGTACTCTCTTCTAAACCTGCTGTTAGGAGTATTTATTTGCTGGTTAAGCAAACCCGAGCACCTCTTCTGCACCAATCTTTCAATGGACTTTAGAGAAAGAGATAAATAATGAGGCCCTTCAAATGGGCTCATAGTCTGGACAGACTGTTGCAGAAACAGTGACCACATTGTATAAAGAGGAACGGAACAACTAAGCCTCTTTGAAACAGGTTGGGGAAGGCTGTGTAAAAAAGACATCATTTGGATTGAGCTCTGAAGCATCATCATGGGGTGGAGGGAAGGAAGGGAAATACGATACATTGCAGGTAGAGGGGACAGCATACACAAGTCCAGCATACTCAAAAGTCCGTCTGAGAACTAGTAGATTAGTGTGATTAGTATGGTTGGAGTAGAGGCTGGCAGGAGAGTCAGCAGGAGGCTGGGCATTAAGGCCTTGAGTGGCAAGAATGGGGAGTTGTCAGGGGTGCCTGGGTGGCTGTATAGGTTAAGCATCTGCATTGGGCTCAGGTTGTGATGATCCCAGAGTCCTGGGATCGAGCCCAGCATTAGGCTCCCTGCTCAGTGGGATGTCTGATTCTCCGTCTGTTCCTCCCCGCTCATGTGCATGCACACGTGTTCTCTCTTACTCGCTCTCTCAAAATCTTTAAAAAAAAAAAAAAAAGAAAGAATGGGGAGTTGTCAGAAGTGAAGGAACTCCAGTATCCTGTGTAGATGGATTGGTAGGCACCAGACTGCAGGCAGGAAGACAGTAAAGAGGCAGTGGAGCAGTAGGTAAGAGGCAAAGGTATAAGTAACTAGGACAGTGGCTGCAGGGTTGAGACAAGAGGAAAGCCTCATTATCTTGGAGGTGAAATGAACAAAACAGAAACTCACTTGGACAGGGAGATGCCAAGGATTCTTTAGTTGGATTCAGGTGTCACCAGAACTGGGGGTAGGGAGTTAAACGTTCAGGACTTTAACAACGGAAGAGCAGGAAGAGAACCTACAGGAGGAGTAGAGAAAGCAAACGACAGTCACACTCTCCCCTGTAGATGGAGTTTTTGAATCAACTCTTCTGTCCCATCTGGCTGCCCCACTAGTGGCCAGAATCAACACATTCTCAGGCTGGGTCCAGGACTCAAAAAGTTATGTAAACTGAAGAGGCTCCCTTATTCTTAGAGCTGGCTTCCTCTCCCAGCAGTTTGCTAGAAAACTCTAGCCTGTAGCCAGGTGAAACCTTAGAAACAGAGACTAGCCAATGGCCAGCCTTTTACACATGGGGGAAGTAACTACTGCCCTCCTGTCCCATAAGGTGATGAGCAGATGAACAAGAGGTGTAGTGGTCATGACTTTAATTATGCTCCATCTGAAAAGTGGCAAATGTTAAAGAACAGGGAGACAGTAGTTATCTGTGGGGATCCATCTGAGCCATAACCTCAAACCCTTAGCCAAAAAGACTATCCCCTTAGCACTTCATTCCTTTGAAACTACCTTTGATTTCACCAGTGGGGATCCATTTCTTATGCAAATATGCCCCTGGCTGAGACCCGGGGACCTTCTGCCATTCGGACCTTAGGGGGAGCAGGCCAAGCACTTCCTGGGAAGGATGGAGTGACCAAGGGAAGGGAGGGGGATGAGGCAGTCTCTCTTTCCAAAGGGGGAAAAAACTGGAGATCTCAAGGTGAGGAAGGGCAAAAAGTCCAGAGAGAAAGAATTGGTTAGAAGCAGCTGGTGGGGACAAACCACACTCCAGATCCCAGTTCTTCTCCTGGCTGTGTGAATTTAGGGAAGTCTTTTTGAGCTTCCTTTTCCTTTTTTGCCAAAAGGGATAACTGTTGTAAGACAAGGGAGATAAAATAGGTGGCACAGAGGAGGTACAAATGTTTGTCTCCTCCCCCTAGCTTTGAACTGATTTCATAGTTTTGCTAAGTGTACAACAGTCTGCCTGCAAATGTCCCTTCTCCCCAACTTGACCCTCCTTTGCCTTCTCCCAGCTTGAGCGCCAAGTCCCCCAGACAGGAGACTCTTTGAATGGTTCCATGAAAGGGCAGTTTGTGCTGGCTACCCTTGGCACTGCTGGACAAGGCCTCCCCCCCCACCCCCAGGACTAACACCATCTCACTTCCTTCTCCCAGACAGCTCTCCCTGCCCCCCTTGTGTGTTAAAGTGAGGTGGTAGCTGCTCCCTACCCTCCACTGGCACACATTCTCTTTCCATTGTGTTCCAGCAGGCCCCAGTGTGGAAGCCCTCTCCGCCCACTCTAGCCATAGGGTCTGCCCTTTCTCTCAGCTTCCACGATCCTTAGGGTAACACCACACAACTGTCCACTTGATTATATCCAGTTAGCTATTCTTATATTTGGGTGTATGCTAATTTTGCGTCAAGGGCAGTGAGCAGGCCTCCTCATTGCCTTGGATTCTCGTGGAACACCGTAGCATGGAACTGTTCATCCAATAGATGTTCACTGTAGCTCTGTGGAATTGAGGGGATTCGTTTCTGTAGTCAACAGATACCTATATCTGATAGGGTTCATAACCATTAGGCATTAGAGGCAGAAAGGATAGACCTCTCAACAGCTGAGAAAGGGCTGGAGACTCCTCAAAAATTATTGGCTCCAAAGATATTACTGCCAATGGAAGCAAAACAACCATAGCAAAGTAATATGTAGCATAGGCAACAGATGGCTAGTTCAGATCTTTGGAGACAGACCTGGATTTGAATCTTACTTCTGCCACTTTATGGCTGTGTAACCTCAGGCAAGTTACATGTTCTCTGCCTCAGTTTCTCTCATCTGAAAACGGAGATGCTAGTACCTGTCTCATTGTAAGCATTGAAGGAGACAAGTACACCTAAGTTCTTAGCATAGTGCCTGGCCTACAGTGCATGGCCAGATTGTGGTCACTAGTGATAATGGTAATAGTCACTTACTTAAAAGTATATTCTCTGGAGTGAGGCTTGTTGGTGATACAATAGTCCACTTGGAGAAGGTTGTTAGAAAAAAGACTGAAGAATAGTGCAAGAAAGAAAGAAAGAAAATTGCAAACAAGCAGTGTCCCAAACCACAGTCAGTCCTATCTTGAATTAGCTACCTACCCACTAAGCACTCTGGGGGCCCAAAGAATACCACTTTCTAGCAGAACTAGTCAGAGTTTCTGAGGGCATGAAGACTGGTACAAATACAAAAAAGTAAGGCCTTTCCACTCTCCAGTTGTGGTACAATGGAGGGACATACCCTTGATAACCACTGAATGGAAAGAGCACTGATGAAGGAGACAGACCAGGCCTCAGGCCAAGCTCTCCAGTGTAACCCCAGGCAAGCCACTAACCATTCCAGACCTTGCTTCCGTAATGACTGCTCGGCTTTCCTCCCTGGGTAGGTGAGTTTCAAGAGGAGTGCTAAGTGTTTTAAAAACTGACACACTGATCAGAAGTAAGGCGGTACTATTCATAGCTCCAGGGACAGGCATTCTCCCTGTTTGCACAGCCCTGCCCTTCCTCCCGAGCCTCTCCATACCCTCAGCATCTTCAAGACTTGGTCAGTCTCTCTTTCCCATAAAGTCTCTGAGGAGCTTCTTGGTGCTAGGTCCCTGTTCCCCCTGTGGCTACACTGTCTTATGATGATTTGAGGATCTGGGCAGGGTCAGCATCTAATTCTCCTCTCCATTTCTGGTGCCTGCAAGAGCTTGGCACTGAGTCGGCACCTTGGCTATGTGATTTGGATAAACAAATGAGCCTATCCCAAGCCACAATGATCCTTTAGCTCTGACTACAGCATTCGGTAATTCATCTCTTACTGCATGCAACCTTTTCATGTTGTGCTTAACTTCCATTTAATGCTGGATGCATTTGTCTTATCTCCCAACTGGCCATCAGGTCCCAGGGACTGCATCATGCACCTCTCAGCACCCCTAGAGCATGCCTGATCCTAGGCCTGCCCCTGGGAAATGCTCAGTAAGCACTTGGGCCTCAGTCATGTGATCAGGATGTGTGATAATTGCCACATGTCAGACATTGCAGAAGTAGTGGTTCAAAGCACAAGGATTGGATCCAGACTGTGGGACCTGGGCAAGTTACTTAACTGCACCTCTATCTCCATAGCTGTAAAACGGGCATAATAGTGTATCAGCCTCATAGGGTTGGGATGAACATTAAATCATTGATACAGGGGCACCTAGGTGGCTTAGTCGTTAAGCTTCTGTCTTCAGTTCAGGTCATGATCCTGGAGGCCTTGGATCCAGCCCCGCATCGGGCTCCCCACTTGGCAGGGAAGCCTGCTTCTCTCTCTCTCACTCCTCCTGCTTGTGTTCCCTCTCTAGCTGTGTTTCTGTCAAATAAATAAACAAAAATATTTTTAAAAAATCATTGATACATATAAGCCCTTAGAATAGTGCCCCTAGAATGGTAAAATTCCCCAAGTTTACTATTTCTGCTACTAGCTGAGACCTGCCCTGCAGTTTGGAGAAGGCCTGGCTCTGATGCCTGCAGCAGTGAAGGAGGGGAGCCATGTTGCTAATAGTAGCTTTCTGTTTCAGACCCAGTCCTCTGGAGCCTCAGCATGTGACTGAGGGTAGCAGACCATGCCACCCCAAATGTGCTGCTCTGGCACATTCATTATTTTGAGCTGTAGGCACTTGAAAAACAGCAAATGCAGGGAGCGGCTTTCTCTGAACTCCTCTTACCTGCCTAAAGACAGATCCTCCAAAAGGAAGTCAGTTGTTATAAATCTCCTCCCTGGAAGTTTCTGCAACTGGGAAAGACTGACTCTTATCACAGAAGAGATCAAAAGTAGACACCACACCCAGACAGATTTCATCACAAACTATCAAAGCTCTAACTCATGTTCATAAACTTTTGTTTTTCTTTTGTTAATCTTTTATTACAGAAGCCTCAGCTAAAAATGCAGAAGGGTAGAGGTAAAATTCCCTCCCCTGCATGACAAAAGTTAGTAATTTAGTGAGAGGATTTCCAGAATCTTGGCACACTCAGCAGAAATACTGAAGATGTGACCAGGTACTTGTAGAGGCCCTGAAGGAAGCTGGATATCAGCACATCAGAACCCTTTCCTCAAGGGCCACAAGCTCTGGGAGGCAAGAAATCCTGAAATGCATGGCACTGGGACAGGGCAAAGGCAACACAGCATTCAGTAACTCAGTCCTTTAACTGTGTGCCTTCTTTGTGAGCGAGACACATACTCCCACCCCTGTTGAGGAGCCTGAGCCAAGTTGCCTGGAATGTGCTCTGCACCAGTGCTCAAACATTACACTCACTTATCAATACAGCCTTAGCTCATGTGAGTCCTTCTGCCGGTAAATGCTTCCCCTCATTAGATCTACCTATAAAAATTCTACCAGTCCTCCAAAGCATAGCTCAAAAGATGCCTTTTTATTCATTTATCCAAAAATATTTGCTGAATGCCTACTTATTTGAACCAGACCTTCTTCTGGGGTTACCAAGAGGAAGAAGGAGGGCAGAGTCTAATGCAAGCAGCCAGGCAAATAAATACTGAAATTTAGTGCAATGGGGGTGATTAGAGAAGCATGGACAAAGTATAGTGGGGTCCTTAAAGCACTCATTTTGCAGGGAAGACAACTGACCACAAATAACTAGAGTAATTTCTATTTGAGAAACATGTCATGAAGAAAATAAGATCAGTTAACATGAAAGAAAATGGCCAGTGTGTCAGATGATCAGGGAAGAGAGGTCTGAAGTGACACTGAGCCTAGAGTGGAATAATGAGAAGAGCTTGGGCATGAGGGGAATTTGAGGGAGCAGCAAATGCAAAGACCTGAAAGGTGGGATCAGTGCTGATGGCGATGAGCATAATGGTTATAGGAATAGAAAGAATGTCTTGTGTATGGAATATAATGAGAGGGGAATGGTGAGAGGTGAGCCAAGTTGAAATTACAGCATAAATACAAAAAAATACATTTTCATATATATTTTTAATCCAATGTGATAATGTAAGAATATTCTTGGTTGTGAAAAATGATTTGCAAACATTTTTAATGGCTGTCTTAAAAAATCATATTAAAAAAAAGAAGAGTTTCATTCTGCTTGAAAAAAAAGAAAATCCTATGAGGTACACTCCTGCTACAGAGACAGTCCCTGCTCAGTCTCCAGAAGTCAGTGGGGGGAAGGGCAAAAAACCATGGGAGTTAGGCTAGGTGCCTCCTCCCCCGCCCAGCAGGTGTCCTCATTGCCACTTCTAGGCTGCTGTGGTGAAGGCTTAGAGTGGCAAAAACTCCCACTGACCCGAACCCCAGGGACTGTTGATATATCCTGTTTCCATCATAGAGTGTCTGAGCCCCAGAAACTTCTCACTCTGGCCTCACCCTCCTTCTTTGTATCGCCCATCCATTCTACTCTGACTGATGGTCTGAGAAGAATTCTCATGTTCCCTGGTACAGACCACTTCCTTTCGTAAGGAACAAGCAATGCTGACAAGGCCCTCCTCCGGAAGGTCCTCCTTTCTCCTCTCCTAGCTTTGTCTTTGGCTTCTGGCTTCTCAGGAAAGTCACAGGACTCCACCAGCTTTTCTCTGCCAACATTTTAGTCTTTAGGGCTTGAGCTGCAGGGTCTGCGGAATTCCTGTCCGTACTCATGTATCCACTTGTTGGCCACTGGGAGAGAATGGGGAAGGAGAGAACAGACTCAACAGAGCGGACAGCAGCAATGTTCACTCACAGGGTCACAAAAGGGCCTGCACCCATTCTGCACCCTGGGCAACTCACTTGCCTCACACTAGTCCCAGCCCCTCGAAAGACTACACAGTGGTGCTTCTAGCAAAGATAAATAGCAAAGAGGGCATGTCCCTTAGAAAAAGTCTCTGACAGGTCCTGCCTCCTACAGACTAATTTTCAAACCTTGGGTACTAAGGTCACCCACTCTTCATTCATGTAGCTCCTAAAAGTCCACCCTCCTCCTGGGGCGATGAGAAAAAAGCAATGGCTTCTCTTGGCAATGTCCATCTCAGCATAAGAGTCTCTGATCAACTTCTTTTTCTGTCTTCAGAACTAAGTGCTTTTGGACACATAGATGACATAAATACATCTGCTGCTTGTTTATCTCTTTTTTGTTTGACCATCTCCCCACGGGGAGGCACTAAATGGGACACATAGTGGCTTGATGGTTCTCTTCCTGGGTTAGAAGGCTGGAGCTCAGGACCATTTTCCTCCTCAGCTGGGCTCAGGAGTCAAGGTGTATCTGGTCAGGTCAATAAACTTTCACTGACACCTGCTCTGTGAGAGATCTCTGCCCTTAAAGGCTTTCCAGTCTATTAGGGGCAACTAACCCACATCTGATCATCTCAATATTAAGTGGCACTATAATGAAGCTTTTGCCATTCATCCCCTATTTGACTTTACTCTGAACTCCCTCACCCCATTCTCATGCCCAGAAAGGCAGGCCTTACCCCACTTATCTCCCACCAGGACAGGACAGCCAGCATGAAGTGTGTCACCATCCCCTTCACCACTCCTATGCAGATTCCACCAAAACAGTGCTGCGTTCTGAAAACAAAAGGGCCCACCCCAGAGAGGCTCATCCCAGGATTTCAGTCCTTTGGAAGTACATGAGTATGACAAAAGACAAATGCATGCATATTACTGAAGGAGAAAACTGTCCACGCAGATTGGGAGTAAGGCATGCATAATATGGCACAAAATGGCATAAGTTGCCATTCACCCGTTCATTCATGAATGCATCATTTATTGAGGACTTACTCTGCTCCAGGCCCTGAGGATGCAGACCTCCTCAAATCATATCCAATTCTGTTCTCAGAAGCCCATAGTCTTATAGGAAGATAGACATAAAATAGAGCAGGACAGGACAGTGTGGCAAGTGCTAAGAGAAAGGTGAGCACATGATGTCATTGGATCCCAGAGGAGAGGCCCTTAGCAAAAACCACAAAATGGAACGAAATATTCCTTATACAATTAAGAACTCAACTCAGATGGTTACCCTTCCTCAGGCACTTACTAATGATACCCCCAGGAAGCAGGCTTTATCATACTTCCCACTTTACCAGCAAGGAAGTTGAGGCTTCAGGGCTTTAAGT
The DNA here is from genome assembly GCA_004023965.1 of Spilogale gracilis. Classification (NCBI taxonomy): domain Eukaryota; kingdom Metazoa; phylum Chordata; class Mammalia; order Carnivora; family Mephitidae; genus Spilogale; species Spilogale gracilis. The sequence continues at coordinate 16,847 of PITA01017744.1, read as the reverse complement.
AATACAAGTAAGAAGGAGCAAAGTCAAGACTCAAACCCAAGTTTTTTGACAAATCCTATATGTCCATTTTTCCCCTATGCACAGCTTTTTATCCCCTACAATTCCTACAGATTTAGTTTAACCTTGGCCATTAGAAGTAGTCAAAGCCCAAGGTAATGAAGGGCCTTCCAGGAGGCACTGACAGCTTCTGCATTCCCAAGTCTAGGAGAGACAGCAGTTCCCTGAGGATTCCTAGATCCCTGCATTTACTTCGGCAATGCTTATGATGTGCCTGGCCCTGTGCTAAGTGCTTTATAGACACAATTTCATATCTGTATCTTCATTTCATTCCCGAATTAGGTAAAGGCTTTTAGGGAGCTTGATGGGTCTCATACTGGGGGAGGAAATGAAACCTCTTATCACACAGCCCTCCTCTGTGCCTCACATGATCTCATAGCTCTTACTGCAGTACGTTGTTACTGCCTGTTAACTTCTCTGTGAGCTTGTGGAGGACAAGGACTATGAGTTTTCCTCTACCTTCAGTGCTTTCAGACCTCAGCGTTTACTGAATGAATGCCTTAGGGGACCAGTTGCTCTGGAGGATCCAAGAGTCACTTAAAAAGAGTTCTTACCTTTGAGGAGTTCTATTGTAATAGAGAAGACAGACATGTAATCATCTCCTTGTAATATAGTCATAAAATTTAAAAAATAGACACACAATAACGTGTGGTCATCTAAATTGAGGAATTATCTTGATTTTGAGAATCAGGAGAAAATATCTTTGTACCTCTCCTCCCAGGAAGTTTACAAGCATAGACAGCGCGGAAGCTCAGGTGTTAGCTCTGCACCCTTATTACCACCATGTGCGGGGATCAGATCCCCACTCACCTTGACCACAGGCACGCTAAAGTTGGCATAGATGAAGGCAGTGGCTCCTCCAGCTTCCACGGAGCTCAGCTACAATGCCAAAGAGCCAGCGATGAAATAGCCCCTGACTATCCAACCCTGCCCTATTTGACATCTGATGTCATTTCTGCATAGAATCCTTCCTGTGTTCCCCTATCTCAGCTCTGGCAAAAATACTTGTTGAAAGATGATCACCCAATTTAGGAATTAAGGGAGCCTGCTCCGTGGTATCAGTGTTCGCCTTCAGGGCCACAAGAAGACAGCCTTTAGGAACTCCCCCTTTCTTTATTCTTCCAGCTAACATCTTTATTGAGGGCTACAGTAAGTCAATTTGAAGTTTGAGACCCTCAGGAAGAAATCTAGTTTATATCACAACCCAAGACACACATATACCTTTGAAGTAAAAGTTTCATAAGACATTCTTACTACTTACTATCCTTTGTTATTTTCCATATTATTTTATTCTATTCTAGTTCAGAGTTCTTAAGTCCTGACCACATCCACTAAATTAATTTCACAGCCCACTAATGGATCATGACTATGGCTTATGGAACACTGTTTATATGACAGTTAGTTTTCAAAGTTGGGCATTATAGGAACCATGGATTGTAACTGGCATGTTTCCCAGACCACTCGTCCCACTCTAGGTAACCTTAACTAAGGAGTTTCACCACTGGTATATTCTAGAATTATAGGTATGTTCTCTTACTATGAAGATTTTTTTCTTGATTATCAAAGAAATACATAAAAAAAAAAAATATGGGAAAATACAAATATTTCTCATATTGAGAAAAAAGGCACTGTTGTAATTTATATACTAATAGCGGGCATTTATGCTATATGCTAGACACTCTACTAAGTCCTTAGAGGTGTATTATCTCACTTATTCCTCACAACAATCCTATAAGTTAGAATTGTTATTGTTGTAATTCACATTTTACCGATGAGGAAACTGAGTCTCAGAGATTAAGTACTTAACAAAAGGTCATATCACTCTTCTGTCACTGAGCCTGATTTGAACTGAGCCAATGTTATCTACAACATTCAGGTTATTTCCAGATGTTTGCTATTATAAGCAACTCTTAGTAAAATCATTTTTTTTTTCATTTTACACTGTTCTCATAAGAAAGAGTCTGGACTATTAGTATTACTGAATCAAGAGTGTATGCATACATTGAATACTTTTGATATGTAATGCTAAATGATTTTCTCACCAGCAGTGCAACCCTGTCTATCAGAACATTTGTAAAAAAAAAAAAAAAAAAGGAACATTTGTGGGCCACACCACATTCACCCCTAAGGAGTTAGGACTTGTTAGAGGAACCTGAACTCACATAGTGATGCAGAACTTGGAAGTGGTGGTGGTGATTTTTAATATTTCATGGCTTGGGAGTAGCCCCTTGGGAAGGTCAGTGAGAGCAACAGTTTGCTCCTTGTGTTCAGGTAACTAACAGGATGATTCCATTCTAACCATCATTGTCAGCAACTGTGAGTATAAGCAAGATACACAGAGGGAACCTGCACTTTCCTCCGTTCCTTTACCTGTGGTTTTGTAGTATGGCAGGAAGGAGTGACTTACCAAACAAATTGAAAACAGAATCTGACCTGTGCCCTATGAAGCCCCTGAGCAGGATTGTGAGATCAGGGGAATTGAAGTAAACCCGCCACTATTTTAGTACTGGGACTGATCTCCAGTTTAAACAAAAAATTACTACCTTGATTTCAGTTCAGTCCTCTGCACATCTTATAGATTATTTTCTCCCTACAGATTACTCCTAGATTCTCCACAAACCTTACTGTTTGTAATTAGAAATATTTGTAACGGTCTTTACCTTAACCTGAAGATGAAAGAATTGGGATAACCTAGCACTTCCTAGGTCTCTTGATGCCAGTGCCCCTTTAAGCAGGCTTGTGGGATACAATGATAGAAACCTATTGGGTAAAACTCTACAGAGTGACGTCTCCTTATGTTATCTCATCAGATCCTCATAACAACCCAATGAGGAGGTGCAGGACAAGAAAACAAGCTGAAAGAATTGATGTGATTTGTGCTGAGGCCACATATTAAGTGGCAGAACTGGAATTCAGCCAACTATAAGTGTATTCCATTCCACTGTCACAAATGTTTATACTCAAATGTACACGCACACATGTGTGTATACTCACCCCGGCCACATACACACACTTGCATTTTGCCATTTAAATTTGCAGGGCTCTTGTATCCATGCTACCCTTACCACAGTAACTGGGCCTCGGTAACCAGGGAACCAGCAGTAGGAGATATTAGGGAGGTAAAGAACAGAAAGATACTGGCCCCTAGATGTCCTATTCTTTGCTTGATACCAATATTCTTCACTACCTGTGACTTCGCATGCTGTCTTGAGTCAGAGATGCAATCAGCTGCTGATCTAAAACATGCCCCCTGCCTGGAGAACAGATGTCCCTCTGTGGCTGATCAGAACACTCGGAATGACCACTAGAGGCCAGACACCACTGCAAGTGGCAGCCTTCTGGTTCTGCGTGAGTGTAAAACCGAGTCACGGAAGAACTACAATGGAATCACCAGCATTACAGACCATAAAGTGTGGCCTCTGGTTGTCCTTTCTTGGCTGCACTGTGGAGACAACACAGCACTGAGAAAGGAAGGTATGCTATTCCCACACTGAGAAAAGAGGGTGAGGGTGTGCTATTCTAATGAGCCTGAAAGGAGGACTTCATCTTTGGGTGTTTTGCAGAGCCCTTCTATTAACATGGTTATCCCTTCAGTCATACACCTCTTATAATTTAATTGACAGATGACTGAAATTATGACTGGCCCATAGAGAATGAAGTAAACCTATGTGATCTCTGGGGAAGGGGGTAGGTGAGATAATAGCAACTAGGTTCCATTCCTAGGATCAGGTCAGAAATTAAGAGAGGAGGCCAATTTATTTGTTAAGGGGGTATAATTCAGATTTTAGGGGGAGATAGGAGAGAGCATTTTTACGACACATAAGACAGCAACACTTACTGAAGTTTTCAGTAGACATCCCTGTTTTTCCCTCCTGTAATCTCAGCTGCCGCCTTTCTCTTCCCTTTTTCCCCTCACGGCTCCACAACCTTATTTATGGGTCCATGCTCTCCAACACTAACTAGTCTGCAACCTCAAAGAGAGAGATTCTCACATCCCCTTCCTGTGTTGGTCAGGCCCTAGGATCTCCTGGCCTTCAGTGTAACCCTACTTCCCATCCTAATCACTGCCTATGACAAGGTCATATTTAAGTCTATGACTGTAAGCTCTTTGAGAGTAGGAACTCTGATTCCTATTTCTTTATCTCCTATAGTGCCTTAATAAAAATGCTGTCTGAAGGTCACAAAATTCTTAGAGATTTTTGTGCTATATCAGATAAAATCAGTGTCTGATATTGCTTTGAAAACCATAAAATAAAAGCAGTATAGTCATTAAATAAGAAGCCCTGGTCCATCCAAAGCAAGACTCACATAGATCATAAATGTTGCCACTCGGTTCCCAGACTTCATTCTGTACAGGGGGCTGGTTGGTGACTGAGACAAAAATAGAACATATTATTTTATGCAGATGGCACCAGAGTGACAGGATTCCAACAGAATACAAGGAGAAAAATGGGGAGGTCACAGATGGGAATAGCCTTGAGCCACTCCCTTGCTGGCAGGTGCTCACTTACCTTTTTTTTCTTTTACTAATTTATTAGATTCTCTTAAGTGAATTGTATACAGTTGATCCTTGAACAATATGGATTTAAACTGTGCAGGTCCACTTGTATGCAGGTTTTTTTTTTTCAATGAGTACTGTAAATGTGTTCTCCTTACAATTTTCTTAATAACATTTTCTTTTATCAAGCTTATTTTACTGTAAGATTACAATATGTAAACATATACAAAATGTGTTAACACATGCTTATGTAATTGATAAGGCTTCTAGTCAACACTAGGCTATGAGTAAAGTTTTGGGGAGTCAAAGGTTGTATATAAATTCTTGGCTGTGCGAGGGGTTGGCCCATGTTGTTCAAGGGTCAGCTGTCCTTGTTAGTAGTGAAAGTACCATATGAGGTTAAGTTCATGTTCAGTGAAATAAAGGAATTAGTAGATACAGTAGTACAGATAATTATTCTCTAGGAACACTAAGTCATAAGACTGGAGTTCCCAATTATTTGCTAAAGAGACACACCCTTTTGTCACAGAATAGTTTAAGATATAATTTACACCTACAATTCACCCACTGTAAGAGAATTTTTCAGTGAGCTTTAGTAAATTTCAGTAGCTGTGCAGCCCTCCCCAAATCCAATTTTAGAACACTTGCCTTAGCTTAAAAAATTCCCTCAGTTTGTAGTCATCCTCATCCTACTCTCAATCCCAGGCAACCACTGATGTGCTTTCTGTGTCTCTAGTCTTGCCTTTTCTAGAAATTTCATATGAACAGAATCATAAAATATGTAGTCTTTTTTTGTTTGGCTTCTTTCCCTTAGCATAGTTTTTATGGTCTGTCTCTATTGTTGGATGTATCAATAGTAGTTCATTCCTTTTTATTGCTGAGTAGTATTCCATTCTGTAGATATAGAAAAATTTGTTTATCCAATTGTCTGTTGATGAGCACTTGGGTTGTTTAAAAGTCTTAGCTATTACCAATAAATCTGTTATAAACATTCTTGTGTAAGTATTTATATGGACATATATTTCCTTTTCCCCTGGGTAAAATACTTAGGAGTGGAATGGCTGTATTATATGTAGGTGTATGTTTAACTTTTTAAGCAGCTGTCAAACTGGAGCACTTGGGTGACCTGTGTGTCTATCCTTAACACCACATGGTCCTCATTACTGTAGATCTATATTAAATTTTGTTTTTGTTTGTTTAAAGATTTTTATTTATTTGACAGAGGGAAACACAGCGAGAGAGGGAACACAAGCAGGGGGAGTGAGAGAGGGAGAAGCAGGCTTCCCGCTGAGCAGGGAGCCCGATGTGGGGCTCGATCCCCGGTCTCGGGGATCATGACCTGAGCCGAAGGCAGTTGCTTAACCAACTGAGCCACCCAGGCGCCCTATATTACATTTTGAAATCATGTAGCGTGTATCCTCTAACTTGGTTCTTTTTCAAAATTTTGGCTATCTTGGGTCCTTTGTATTTCCATACAGATTTTAGGATAAGGTTATTAATTTCTATAAAAAATAAACCTCCTACGGGGAGACCCGGGATTGAGTCCCACATCAGGTTCCCTGCTCGGCGGGAAGCCTGCTTCTCCCTCTCTCACTCCCCCTGCTTGTGTTCCCTCTCTGGCTGTGTTTCTCTCTGTCAAATAAATAAAATCTTTAAAAAAATATAAAAATAAATAAACCTCCTATAATTTTGATAAAGTTTGGGTTGAACCTACAGATCGATTTGGGGGAGATCTTTAAATCCTCAAAAATTATTTGCTGAGCACACATCAGCAAAGATGAGCAGTTGAGATCATGAGAAAAGGAAAGTGACTGGAAGAAGAACAATCTTCACTGGGAAGTCCCTGGGTGAAGTGAGACAGAAGACTCCATGACAGGCCATATTATCCTTCCCACTAGCAAATTTTGGAAAGTGGGGGATGGTAGCCCCAAAGGAAATGAGTCAGCAGCAATCAGCTTGAAACCAAGGTTTTCAGACCTTCCTGGAACAAGAGCCTTTGTCCTAAGATTTCACTTGGTACTCTCTGAGAGTATTACAAGGGCTCTGCCTTAGAGAAATAAGTAATACCCTAGTTCCCTACTGCAGAAGATTGATCATTGACCCCATAGTTACCGTAGCATGGTCAAAGTGAGGCTCATAGTGACCGCCAATTCCATAATTCACGACCTGGAGATACTCTGCATAGGGAGGCTGGACATCAAGGCCTGTGAGGGCACCAATGCGATGGTCAAGGGTTACCAGCAGGGGGTCAACGGTGTCCTTCAGCCAGGCACTAAAACACACCACGGGTTGTAGCATCAGTGATCTGATGCCAGGAATGACTATGTCTGTGAATGAATGAGTTCTATCAACTGCCAGAAGTAAGGAAGGCTGAAGAAACAGCAAAGCACAGACATGGAGGATAACAATATGCAGTCTGGGCCAGTGTGGAAGGATTTGGTCTGTGAAAGAAGTAATAGGGATAGGAGACAAGGCTGGAAAAGTAGGTTCAGGAGATGTTATAAAAAGCTGAGGATGCCATGGTCATAAAACTGGTCTTTGAGGGTGGCAGTCAGTGAAGGTTCCTGGGAAGGAAAGTGATTTGGTGACTAGGAGTTCAATGGCGACCTTTGAAGGACCAGTTCCAGTGAAGTTGTGAGGACAGAACCAAAGTTCAAAGGGATACAAAGCGATGATAGGGAAAAAAGAGGAGGCAGTGTGGGTCTCAGGTTCTTTGCCTGAAAAGTAAAGAGAATACCACCTACTCCCTTAAAAGCAATGAATCTAAGTAGAAGTTCAGATTTTTCTCTTTGACATTACAATGTCAGAAGGTTAGAAAAGCAATAGAGTGAGGCCATATGGACCTTCCAAAATTTAGAGAATAACTCCTAGTATGAAAGGTCCCTAAATGTACCAAACCAAAGATGTTAAGGTTAAGCCAAATGATTCTGAATCAAAGCTTTCATTATTCACCTCACTTCCCAGACAACAAAACTATCCACTCATCCTGAGGTCTGGCCTCTCCCCAAAGATGCTGCTGTAACTGTCTCCCATGGTTCTGATGGGGACTCATCCTCTTACTGATCCTAAGTCCTGTGTTTACAGTACAAATCAAGGACTGCAGAGGGATGAGGGCAGGAGTTGAGCAGAGGATAAAGCTGGGCTCTCACAGCTGAATCTGCCTCTCTAGAAGCCATCAGGTCCAGAGATTCTGGCCACCCTTCTTGCCTGAATGTTGGCAAGTTACGCTTTGAATATGAGTCAGAGGGCGGAAATGGAAACTTATAAGTAAAATTCCAAATGAGAACAGTCAATTCTCTGGAAAAGCAGTCCTGGTTAGGAGAACATCTACACACCTAATTTCTGGGTCCCAGCATAGAAGCTTTGTTAAGTCTTTCCCTGAGAGCCTCCTAGTTAAGTCCTCGGACCCTATAACAACCTGTGAAATAGCCTTGGGTGAGGGGAGTGTAAATTTCTCCCTCTCAACAAGATGTACAGTTATAAACAGGAACTATGGATTCTCTAGTAGCAACTCTGAATGGCTACTGCTGACCTTCAGTCAGCTGTGCCACGGGCCCAAGGGTGGGCAGCAAGCATGACCAGAGCTCCTGTCAAGGAAGAACCTGTCTTACCTTTTACTGATGCGGTACTCCACTGGCAACTGCTTTTCCCCTGATGCCACCACAGATCTCTGTAGCTGAAGCAGAGGACGGAAGAGAAAGGACAAGTTAGGATGTGAAGGGAAGGACTCCACCATTTCCATAGATGTGCCTGTCTCTTCAAAGTAAACCTGAAAATCACCAGTTCTGCCCTAATTTAAAATATTTAGCACATAGTACTAATTTAGTGATAGCTATTGATCTCAAAAGCAAAAGCTATAAGTGATCAAAATTCTGAGTCGAAAATAACCTTCAGCCTCATGTCTGGTAGACAGTAAGCGCTCAATAAAAGCTTGCTGAACTGAAATAAAGTCATATTTGAATCCCTTTTGCATCTGAGACTGTAAGTTCTGAGAACAGGGGCTGTTTCTCACTCATCTTTTTGTATCCCAGTGGCACAGGTTTTGGTACGGTAAGCACTTAGTGTTTGTCATATTAAATGAATACCTCCAATGAGGAAACTCTACCCCCTCAGGTGTAGCCCACTCCCCCTTACAAAGAATCAAGATCTGTTTTGCTGCAGCCTCCTTGACTATGTAGGGGAAAAAATCCCTAACAGGTTCAATGTCATTAATTTCACTAAATGTATCTATTTTGTTCTGAATGGCCTAGATATGAATTTTAAATTCTTTCTAAATAAAGTGGCTTCTTTTTTAAATAATTTATTTTATTTTTTTCAGTGTTCCAATATTAAATAAACTGGCTTCTAACTGCAAAAGCACTGTACTAGGGACAGAAAGAGGAAGATTTGCATAAGGATGTGTCTGCTTCTCCATCTGTCATCAGAATGTCAGCTCCATGAGGGCAAGTCTTTTGTCAGTGCTGTGTCCCTAGAGTCCAGAGAAGGCCTGGCAGGGAGGAGGTGCTCAATATTGGTGAAAGGAACAAATGCACGAATGAATGAACCAGAGTCCTGTGCTTAATGACCCAGCCCTGGTGCTTCACATGTAGTCAGAGCATGGGACAATGAACTGCACAAGACATACTCTTTCCTTTCTCGGAGGCATCTATAGTATTATTCTTACTGCTAAACCAGCTACACAACTTTGGAAAAGTCTCTTTGCTTCCTTGAACCTGTTTCCCCAGCTATAAAATGAAGCATATGAACGACACCTTCTTGGGGGGTTCCTTTCAGCTTATCCTTCTATGATATCAGGATGCAGGGAATCAGTAGGTAACTTAAAAAAATCCTCTGTCTAGTCCTTTGCCCAGCGTCCTCCCCTGAGCCCCTTGTGGAGAAGAGGAGAGATACGTAGAGGAGTTGCTGTCTTACATTTTTCTAGAGTAACATGAGCAGTTTAAAGCATGATCCTAAGGAATCTCCATTCCATCCTCATCCCCATTAAGGAGCCACCCTGCACTTAATTCCCTTAACAATTATTTATTGTACACCAGCAAGTCATTCACTTTTGGGGACAAATATTTATTCGTTGTTCCCTGGGTTTAGCACCATGCTCGGCTTTGGAAATACAACATATGGAGCAGACCTAAGTCATGCAGTGGAGCCATAATGGACAAGTACAGGGCACTAAGAGAATATTAAGAAGGAGCATCTTGTCCCTTATGAGGGACAGGAAGGCTTCCCAGGATACCCAAAAGACAACTGGAATCATGGCGTGAAAAGAGGCCAAGGGATGAGTGATTTAGGCAGAGAGAAGAGTGGGTGCAGAGGTTAGGGGGAGCGTGGCCCATTCATAGAGATGCAAGTTGTTTAGTTTGTCTAGGGCATCCACGGCAAGGGGCACAATCTAGAGGGGCCTCTACAGCAGCAGGCCCAGGAGCTTTATAACATTTAAGTGGCCCGTTCAAGAGTTTAAAACAAGGGCTTGACGTGGTCTGATGCAACCTTTTAAAGAGTACTCTGGCTGCAGTGGGCATAATACAAGGCTAGGCATTTCAAGGACGGCCTACAATCCCTCCTAGATTATAGTCTAGTTGAGGAGGCAAGATGTTAACCCTTGAGACAGCTAGTGATACAAGACAACAGAAAATGGCAGAATAAATGAAAAAAATTAAATAGACAATGGTAACAAAAGATTTGAGTTCAAAAAAGAGAGAGGTTATTGTATGTGGCCCCAAGAAGGGCTCTGAAAAAAAAAAATGTCCCTACCGAAAGAACCCACGAAAGTGGAGAGTGCCAGGACTAGTGGGCAAAAGGAGACATGAGGCTTCCCCTGAGTCTTCAAGAATGGGTAGGATGTGGATAGAAGGAGAAGTGACAAAAGAGCAGTGTTTGGGATGGGAAGCAGATGGAGTAAATTCAAGCCTCAGGAGAGGCTTCCGTGGCTTGGGTTGAATTTAGTTTGCAAGCGGTAGCCCCACCCTATCAGCCAAGTTGTATTCCCCGCAGAGCTGAAGCCCAAACAGGGGTCAGTGTCTCCACATCGGCTTCTGGGCAGAGGGAGAGTGGCAAAGACTTTGCCTGCCAAATAGACAACCTGGCCCCAACGGACTGCCGGGTGTGCTGCCTTGTCCTAGTGCCACAACAACAGAGTTGTTCTAAGGAAAAGTAGCTGCTGGCCAAATTATTACCACTGGCTCACTGAGATGCCAAAGCTATTGAAGATACCTTGTTCCAACTGGCCGATGGAGCTTAATGCTCTCAAAAATTGCACAAAGATTCCAGACTTCATTGGAGGGGCTCCTGGATGAGATGACTATTGCTACTCTCATCCCTGTCTCTGATCCATGTCTGCTGTCAGAATCTTCCTTAAAATCAACAAGCCTGATCATGCCAATCTCCTGTTTAAAGTGTCCAAGAGCTCTCCCCCGCCTCTGGGGTAAAATCCAAGCTCCCTAGCACGGTATTTATGATACTTCCTGATGGTGTCTCCCCATCTAGCCTCATCTCTGATCACCTCCCACCCCATCCCTTGCACACTTGCATCAGCAAGCACCACCCCATTCTCTGAACACACCACTTGTGGGGTCTTGCACGTATGGTTTCATCTTCCTGCTGTACCCTTTGCCACCCTGTTACTCTGATGAATTTCACATCCATCGGGAAGCCTTCTCTGTTTCTCCGTCCATTTCCATCTGCTCTTCACGCCTCTGACTTTACCTCACTGGAAGGCTTGCTTTTTGTTGTGCCATAGCAAGCTCCCTGCGCACACCTCTGCTGGGGTGGCCAGCACAGCGGACTGTAAAGGTCTCTTTTCCCACATTATGCTGTGAGCTGCTAAAGGGAAGGGCCGATAGTAAATCTCTGTGAATGTCCTGCACCCGGTACAGTGTCTGGCACATAGCAGGCTCGGTTCTGTTGACAAGTGACCAAATAACCACCTGGATGAGCAGAGCACCATCAAGGGCATGATGACAAGGAATTCTGAGGCAGCCATTCAAAGGCATGCTGCTTATGATGATGAAGTCGGCTGTGTTATTTTTCTAAATATTTGCCACCCTTCCTGGGGGAGGATTAAATGTCCTCTTCCCCTTGGCATCCTCAAGGCAGCTGGAAGAGCCTTCCCTGTAAGAACATTAGACACATTCTCCCTGTTGACTGCAGTGTTGGCCCCATGCTTTGCCTCAACCAATGAGACAGGGCAGAGGCAAAAGCTTTGGGAACCAGCTAGTAGTTTGCCATCTCTGTCTTTTTGAAAGTTTCCCTGTGAAACTGGAAATGTCCCAAACATAGGCGGCTCTGTCAGGCTGGGTCTCCAAGTGAAGACCGTTCTGCCCCCCAACTGCAGCCAGCCCAAGACAGACACGTAATGTAAGTAAGAAGCAAACTTTTGTTGTTGTGTCTGAGATTTGGGGGCTGTTTGTTACTGGCCATAATTCAGCCTCAGTTAGCCAATGTGAGAAGGCAGAATGACAGTGCAGCCATCAATGTACTGCTAAATTCCAGGTTTGGCTCCAGCCTGACCATCAAGTCTCTTCCCCTCTCTGGGCCTCAGTTTCCTCTTTACAAAATAATCTAGTTAAGCTAGATAATCTTTCCACTCTGTAATTCTGTAAATCTGCTCTAGGATATCACTCCTTGTCCATCATTTCACCCTTTCTTAAAAAAACAAAAACAAAAACAAAAAAAAACTACCCATTATGTGGAATGATTAACATTGGGGAGGAGGGATCCTTCTGATTTTTTGTTTGTTTTTAAAGATTTTATTTATTTATTTGACAGAGAGAGAGATCACAAGTAGGCAAGAGAGAGAGGAGGAAGCCGACTCCCTGCTGAGCAGAGAGCCCAATGTGGGCCTCCATCCCAGGACCCTGAGATCATGGCCTGAGCCAAAAGCAGAGGCTTTAACCCACTGAGCCACCCAGGCGCCCCCTTCTGATTTTTTTTTTTTTTTGGTTAAATTTCCATATAATGATATGCACAGATCTCAAGTGTACCATTTGCTGAATTTTCACAAATGCACACAGCTATGTACTCCACATCCCTAAAAAGATATTGAGAGCACATTTCAACATCCCAGAAAATGCCCTTGTTCCCTTCATCAGCCAGTCCCCTCCCTTCAAAAGCAATGACTACAGTGATTTTTTTTTTTCATCAATGATTTGTTTTATGGAATGGTTGGCATTTTGAATTCCTGGGATAAAGTGTGTAGTTGTTCAGGCTGACCTCATATTCCTGACCTCTAGGCATTCGTGATGACATAAAGCAAAGTTCTTAGCAGGCTTTGAAGACACTCACCCACGGTTCTGCAAGCCCTCTAATTTTCTGTGCCTCCATGTCACTGACAAAGTCATGGTAGAGAACAACATAGGGCTCCAGGTGGAGGACCTCCTTCCGGATGGGCTGGAGCAGCAGGTAGGGGCTCAAATTTGTCTCATAGGAGCAGTAGAGGCTAGGGATCTGGTAGTGAACAGGCTGGAAGGAAAGCCTAAAGTCAGCATAAGAGATGAAGGGTCTAGGAGCAGAAGCCAATGTAGGGAACTACAGCGTAAAAAAACTAGTATGCAGGAGATTGAGAATGTGGTCATTTTGATGCTGCCCAAATGAGCTTTATGTTTCTAAAGCATCAGCCTTTTCCCCTCACATTATTCTAATGCTACCTTCTCTTTCTCTAGGTAAGCCTGTTCCCCCTTTCTCTTTCCCTAAGGAATCCTACCTGGGATCCCAGGGTCTGACATAACCCCTCATAGGTGTTTCTGGTCTGCAGGTGGGGTACGTTGGGCCTCTGGATGACAGACTCAGCTACCACCTGGTTGGGGCTCTCTGCCAAAAGCTTTTCATATTTCAACACATTCCTGGCCATCCTCTTATTTTCTGGGCCTAGAAGAAATCAGAGCAGGGAATAATACAGATTAACAAACAGTAGTCTCAGAGAGTGCTGCCAAGGTTTCCTAGACCTTCCTGTTCACACACAACCAGCCACTGGACACCCTGAAAAGCTCCCGTGTCCATGCACAGGAGGATATAGGGCTCTCACTCCCAGAAGAGTACCTGGTATTAAAAAAGATTGGTTTAGGTCTGGTAGATCTGAGGGTGCAAAGGACTTTGGAAAGGGAAGTGGTACTTAACACTGTTAAACCAAAGGACTGTAAGGATGGCAGCTCTAGGATAGTGTTATGGTAAGTTTTGCATATCAGGAAGAAGCTTCACTCATTCCTTCCTTCCTTTATTCATTTACTCATTCAATAAATCTTCAGTGAACATCTATCAGGTACTGGGTGCTCTGCTAGAGGCTAACCTCCCAGAGTTTAGAGCCTAATGGAGAAAAGCTACATTAAATAACTACTCAAAATGAAACCTATAAACGCCATGAAAGAGAAATCCAGAGAGCCAAAGCCTGTAGCAGAGGGACCCAACCTATCTTCCCTAGAGCAGTGAAGGCTAATCCATTCCCCAATCTATGAGATCCCTCAAATTCCTAACTGGCCCACATACAAAACAGTGTGGTATGAGACAGAGGGGATCTATACTTTGGTTCTAGCCTGGGTTCCCACAGCAGTCTTGTGTCTTATTTGTGCCCACCTGTTGGTGCCCACTGTGGCTGTAAGAGGCCCACGGGCTGGCAGCTACCCATGGCCTGCAAGCCTCTGTGCCTGAGTTTCAGTGCCTCTCAGAAGGATGTGCTGGATTGTTCTAATGCTCCCAAAGCCTCTTTCTCTGAGGAGCTCAGTGTGCCTCCAACTACCAACCACCACCACCACCACCCTGGCAAAGGAGGGGACAGAAGTTACCATCGTTTTTGTCTGAATGGAAGTGAGAATGGAAGTGATGAGCCCAAAACCCAGTGAAAATACTACAAAGCCAGAAAAGGAACTGGTAATTTCAGTTTGCTGTGTCCTACTCCACCTGCAACTGTGCGTGGTTTGGGTTCTCTGGGACAGGCAGAGATTTTAATAGAGCACACATAAAGAAATAAAGAAGGGTTGGGTTATCATTTTGCCTGTATAATTGCCCACATGTTTCCAGACCATATGGCTACTTCCACACCTTACTATTTGCCCAATTACCAGAATGGAATAATGTTACTAAATGGATTTGTTAAAAAACAATAAATACATACAACAGTGAAGTCTTTTATGAAATACTTTCTAAATATTAAATACTTTATAAATGTTAAAATATCATAGTGATCACTTACTTACTTTAGTATCTCAGTATCTTATGAAAGGAAAACCTGGGAAGCCAGCTTCCACCAAAATTTAACTAAAAAGGTCCAAATAGAGAACTTATCTAGGAAATATTCCTCCTGTTTAACTCTGTTGATGCGCTGTGTGAGGAGGGCTGAAGCTGAATCCTGCACGAATTGAGCAGGGTGCTTGACGGCCAAGTGAGCTCTGGTTTAGAGGGATGAACTGATGATATCTCTTTGGGAATAGCTAAAATAAGTGATCTCGCGGACTCACAGCTCTCTAAAGGGACAGGTTAATACCTTCTTAGCATTTTCCCACAAAACAAAAAACTTCTCTCTGATGCACTGATCAATAGCTAAGTAAGATGTGGTCCAAAATTAGAAATGTGGCTTAGATTATAAAATTAGAGAAATAAAAACACATAGCTGTCTTTTCTTTGCAGGGATTAAGGGCCAGGAGCAAAAGGGATTTCCCGGTAAATCAGAGCTGCAGCTTGTTCATCTTCTATCATTACGTACTGTAGAGAAGAAACTCTCGGGAGAGGCTGAGGGCGCACGAAACATTGCCAGCCTATAAAACAAAAAGAAAGAAAGAAAAGGAGACGTTAACCACACTGAGGATATCTCTTTTGACCAAATCATTAAATGGATTTAAAAAAAACTATAAAATACTCTTACCACCAGTTGACAATAAGACTCATTGAAATGAACAGCAGACTAGAAATGTAGAGGCTCTCGGTCCTAATTCAGGATTTGCAGCCCTAATGCAACTCTGGTCTCCTCAGTGTCCTCATTTACAAATGACTCATTCCCACCCTTACCAGGGAAGGTAGAAACATAAATGAAAATAAACTTTCAACTTTCTTTTCTTAAAGTGCCCTCAAATCTTAAAAGCATGCAAAACCATATAACTACGAGGTGTTGTTATTTCAGTATATTTCATTATTAAACTTAACATGAAACTATAAAAACCCTAGTAAATATATAATTTGTTCTCCAGGCTCAGTCCTTCTTAGAATCTACGAAGGTAGCGGAAGGGAGGCAAAGGAAGAACTAAACCTGAAACATGCCCACTGCATAGTAATGACCTCTCCCTGCCACTTCCATTTGACCTTGAGCTACAGGTGTTCAGCAGTACACAGGGACATTCCAGACAAACTGGGGGAAAGAACCCAGTGTAGGTGGGCTGCCATCCTGCCCTGGGCACCAGAGAATGACGATGAACTGATAGAATCATATTTCTTTCTGGTCATTTCATTTTTGTGTGTTAAAAATTCATGTTTAGGGGAACCTGGGTGGCTCAGTTGGTTAGACTTCTACCTTTGGCTCGGGTCGTGATCCCAGGGACCTGGAATCAAGCTCTGCATTGGGCTTCCTGCTGAACAGAGGGCCTGCTTCTCCCTCTCCCTCTGCTGCTCCCCCTGCTTGTGCTCTCTCAAATAAATAAATAAATAAATAAATAAATATATATATATATATATATATATATATATTTTTTTTTTTTAAGATGCAATGCCTCTTTTTTTTTTTAAAGATTTTATTTATTTGACAGAGAGAAACACAACCAGAGAGGGAACACGAGCAGGGGGAGTGAGAGAGGGAGAAGCAGGCTTCCCACCAAGCACAGAGCCCGATGTGGGACTCGATCCCGGGTCTCCGGGATCATGACCTGAGCCAAAGGCAGTCGCCCAACTAACTGAGCCACCCAGGCGCCCCAAATAAAATATTTTTTTAAAAATTCATGTTTAATGATAAAAGCAACAATAAGCACACTATGAAACATAAGAAACAGGAAAAAGAAATGCTCTGCTGAAACCCAGGATCTCCAAGCACTTTAGATGATGCATAGTGTATATATAGTCACATCTGTTACACATTTTCATATCTTGATTATTTCACTACATTGTTATCAGGTGGACTTTTTATATCATTTCATAGTCTTCAGAGATGGCATATTTTAATTGTGGTACACACAACACACACACACACACACACACACACACACAACATAGGGACACCTGGGTGGTGCAGTTGGTGAAGTTTCTGACTCTTGGTTTTGGCTCAGGTCATGAGATTGAACCCAGTGAGGGGTTCCATACTCAGTATGGAGTCTGCTTGAGATTC
>PITA01017743.1:30171-42642 GCA_004023965.1 Spilogale gracilis | reverse complement strand
CTGCACCATGCACTAGGCCTGTAGAGTGGCCTCCACTACACACACACACACACACACAGACACACACACATACCTCTCGTGCATGCACACACACGCACATGTGCGCACACACACGTACCGGATGTAGGTCTCGTTGCGGTTGTACTTCCTTGCCAGGTAGCGGGCTGAGCCCCTGTTGGGAATCCTGACCATGGAGATTTCTTTCCCGTAGCGAGTCAGGTTGCAGGGAGTAGGGCAGAAACACGGGCCCTCGGAGCCCCCACCCAAGGAGTCTGCAACACAGAGGTACCAGCTGCGGTGGGGGAGGGTGGGTGGCCCGAGCCCCCTAGCTGCCAGGGGGAAGGCACAGGCACAGGAAGGGCCTCTACTGGTCACCCTGGCGCGACCTAAGGGAGACTCGTCGGGGTTCCTTTTTGGACCAGCTTCAAACTACCTAAGAAAGCGGGAGAAGGCAGAATCCCCTAGCACCCTCCTACACGCTGATCCTTCTATGTCCCAGCCCCCTGGGGCCAAGAAGTCCTCATGGCCCAGATGGAGGGCACAGCCCATCCATCAGAGCTAATCAATCACACAAGGCCTCAGACACACGGGGCTTGAAGAGGATGCTGGATGAATGGAATTATATGCTTGCTTTTACATCTGCTGATGGATGAGTGGATGAGTGGGTGGGTAAATGGACAGATGGGCAGAAGGACAAATGCTATGTTTAATATGCTGGATTTTCTCGGGGCACCTCAGTGGTTCAGTCAGTTAAACATCCTTCTCTTGGTTTCAGCTCAGGTCATACTCTCATGGGTCTGGGTCTGTGCTCAGCGGGGAGTCTGCTTGAAGATTCTTCCCCTCCGCCCCTCCCCCAACCTGTGTGTAGGTGCACCGTCTCTTGCACGCATTCTCTCTCTCTCTTTCTCTCTCCCTCCCTCAAATAAATAAATAAATCTTTTCAAAAAGAAAGGCTAGATTTTCTCTGTTCCCCTTTTCAGAT
The DNA here is from genome assembly GCA_004023965.1 of Spilogale gracilis. Classification (NCBI taxonomy): domain Eukaryota; kingdom Metazoa; phylum Chordata; class Mammalia; order Carnivora; family Mephitidae; genus Spilogale; species Spilogale gracilis. Next base: position 41,660 of record PITA01017743.1, on the reverse strand, counting down.
TCACTCGCCACTCTGCTCCACTTTTCTCTGTGCCCAGGAGGCGGGTCTCTGCCCACTGCATCAGCTAGACTCCCTCGTCTTCTGGCTTTGGGTTGGGTTGTGCCAAGAGGAGAGACCCCAGCAGGGGCAGAGGGTAAGGAGGGGACAGATGCCAGGACTTCCTCTTCACCAGGCCGTGGGTCAGCTGAGGCCTTTTCCCTCTTTTGTGGCCATAGCTCCTGTCCTCTGGGACAGCCACAGATCTCTGGGCCCCAATGGTGCTTCCTTTTCCCCCCTCAGGCCTGCACAAGTCAAGGCTGCCCACTGCTGCTAGTTCTGGGGAGCTTCACCATCCCCATGGTTCCCGTGTCCCTGCTCCCCCATCTGCCCCTTCAGTAACAGTAACAGACAGAGAGATGACGCGGTTGGGATTGCGGGATTGCAGGACAGAGACTTCTTGGTGTGGTTCCACTGTCTGCCCTGCCTCTCCCTCCCCGAGGCCCCACCATCTGGAAGACTGCAGTGCCCTCCTGACCACTTGTCCTTCTGCTCATATGCCGGCCATCCATGCTCCACAGCTTACCAGAGTCACGTTGCTAACTTCAGAGGGTGCTCTTGCCTTGAGCCCCTGGGGGCTTCCCAGATTCCCCTCCACTCTTGCCGCCCTTTCCTGTGTTCTCTGCCCTCCAGCCATGCTGACCTTGCAGTGCCTCCCCAAGCACATTCTCTCTAGTTCTCTCTGGCCACAGATGTCTAGCACGGAACTGTCCCCAGGGCCTAAATCATGCCCCCGCTTTTCACCAGGCTGGCTTTGCCACACCCTTGAAGTCTCAGCTAATCAATCACTTCCTGCAAGGATTCTCCCGCCTTCCCAGGTGGAGGGTGCATGCCCCTGCCGGGGGGTGGGGGAGAGCTGTAGCACCCCTGAGTTTCCCCTCTGTGAGGACTAGCGCCTGTGCTGTCACCATGCCAGTCCACAGCCCCGTGGGTCAGGAAGCTCCATGAGGACAGCCTCTTATTCCCACTCTCACCTCCAGCACCAGCCCAGCCTGGCAACATCTGCAGAAGAAGGCATGGATGGACAGATGAGAGAATGAGTGAATCGCAGCCCAAGTGAGACTTAGGGACCGACACAGTTTACCCACATGGATACTCCACAGTGCGTCTCTCCTCAGACAGGGAGAGAAGTCCTTTCACTTTCCCAGAGAGAGTGAGCCCATTGGCTGAGCCACAGCAGAAAGCCCAGCCCTTCACTCCCAGTCCTGGTTTTCTGTACCCCCACCCTGCGGCCTCCACTTACCCAAGTGTCCACACCTGCAAAGTCCTCAGAACCCCTGGAAGTATGGGACAAGGCTTGACCCTGGGAGGAAACTTCCCAGGAGAGACTAGGGGGGCAGGGCGGAACCAAGGTAGAGAGGAGAACAGAAGACAGAGAGATGAAGAGGAGGATGATGGAGAGGCAGGGGAAGGGAGGAGGCAGCACGGACCCAGTGTGTGGTCGGCACACTCGATGTAGATATTCGGCGGGCAGATGGTCTCATTGCCTGAAAGGAGAGAAGATTATTCCTGGAGTCTACAGTTCCACCCCCTCTGCCCCACCACATTCCCAAATGTGGGCACATACCTGCATACACACACACACACACACACACACGTGTGTGTGTCTGCACATCCCTGTACATGCATGAGCTTCTATGTGCTCATGCATGTACACCTGAAATGCAACATGGTGCGCCCACATGCTCGCATACACACACACACACATCTGTATGCATATATTCAAGCACATGCACACACTCCCCTCAAGTACACAAGCACGAATGTCCGTAAACATATGTATGCATAGAAACATATTACCCTGCCCAGAAGCACATGTGTGTGCATTCCCAGATGCACACGTGAAAACATATACAATCCCAGACAGGGGCGCCTGGGGGGCGCAGTCTGGTGCCAGACAGACTTCAGCTCAGTTCATGGTCTCCAGGTCATGAGATCCAGCCCCGGTGCAGCTCCATGCTCGCTGGAAGTCTGCTTCTCTCTCTCTCCCTGTGCCCTTCCTCCCCGCACTCTCTCTCTCTCTCAAATAAATAAATAAATCTTCTTTAAAAGTCTCCAATATGCACGCACGCTCTCAAAGGAGTGGAGACAGGCACCCATGGCACTAAGCTCGAGCTCATGCTTGTGCATGGGAGCACCGTTCAGCACCGGGGGTTTCTGGACCTGGTGGGGCGGCCCGGAGAGCTGGCGGGGGAGGAGGGGGATGCCCACCTGGCATGTGCACCATCCGGCAGTGGCAGCGCTGAAGCACGGCCTCCTTTTCACAGCGCAGCCGGCAGGCAGACACACTGTAGGCTGAGTAGCCCTGAAGCTCGGGCTCCCAGAGCCCGCTCTCCGCCCGGCAGTTCCCCCAGGGCTGGGGCAGATAGGTCAGCTGCAGGGGAGGGGGGGTGAGGGGGCATATGGGGTCATGCCTCAGAGTCCCACGTGGCCCACCACAGCCCACAGCTCCAGCAAAGTCCTTTGCGGAGGGTGGTGCTGGTAGGCAGTGAGCTTTTGGAGGGCAGGGCCAGTGGGCATCCCTTCAGGGCCTAAAGACCCTGCCCAATGCCCAATCCAAGACCCAACTGGAAGTGCTTACCCGCTGTTCCTGGCAGGACACAAAGGTCTGAAAGCCTGGGGACACACCGAAGCCCAACTGGTGGATGTAGGGGGGCTCCTCTTGGCTATGGATCTGCACTCGGATGCCAGCCTCGAATGATGTCTCATCTGCACAGTGGAGATGGGGACCTGTGGAAACCCATCCCAGGCAGAGGGCCCAGGCTGGGGATCCCCCAAATTGGCCGCCGGTCCTTTCCCTCCATACTTGTCTCTCTCCAGATGGGCAGGTATTCCTCCTGCTGGATGTCCAACATGATCTCCAGGCCACTGCCCATGCCCCCTGCCCGACTGGGCAGAGAAGTCTGTGGATCGGCATTGAAGGTATAACACTTCCCGTAGCGAGTATAGACCTGCAAGGGGAGAAAGAGGAGAGGAGATGAAGGGAGGGGATAAAACATTCCTGAAGCTCAAGGTTCCCTGTCATGTGAGAGGTCCACCACACCTGCCTGGACACCACCGTCCAACACCCATCAGCCTGCAGCCCAGCCCTTTCCCCAAGTGCTGTCTTTTCTAGTGACATCCTCTCTTAGATGATTAAGAGTTTTCTCCAGAGTAACATATACTTCATAGCAGAACTCTTGCTATCTTCCCAAATCCTGTGCCCTGCCCTCAATTAAAGGACCCCAGCATCTATCCTGTTTCTCAAGTCAGAATCCGTGACACTTCCCTCTCCCTCACTCCCACATTCGATCTGGCATGTGCACTAGGCGATTCTACTTCTGAAATCTATTTAGAATCCAGTCACTTTCCTTCCATCTCATGCCTGGTCCCTTTCACCACAGTCTGCTCCTGGCCCTCTCCCACGCAGTAGCCGGAATGCCCATTGTAAAGTGCATGGAGCGGATCGAGTCCCTTGCTGGCTTGAAACCCAACATTTCCCAGAGAATAAAGCCCATCTCTTTCCCCGGCCTGAAAATCTGCATGCAGTATGACCTCTTCTGCCACTCCAGCCCTGGGATCTCAGTGACAAATTCAAACTTATGGAGCACCTTCCTTCCTCTGGCCCTCGTTCGTTCAGCTTCCCCACCTGGAATGCCTCCCTGAACCCCGTCCGTGGCCAGCTTCGCTGTCTTTTAAGTCTCTGCTTAAGTGTCCCCTCTTCAGACCCACGCACATATACCACACACTTTATTCAGCGACACCCTCCATCCATCAAGGTGTTCGTCGGTTTGCTAAGTACTTATCAAGACCTGAGAAAATCTTGTGTATGTTTGTCTCCTTGTCCAATATTCATTTATCCCTCGCTGGGATTTATGCCACACAGGAGCAATGAGTTTGTCGGATGTCCCCAGCCCTGGCACAGGGCGAGCACAAGGGATGCTTATAGGCCATAAGCCATTACCGCCGCGCTCAACGAAGGTCCCTTTCCCTGTATGGAGAGTTCCCAGCAGGGACACCAGATGGCGCTGGCGCCCCGGAGATGGAAGCCGCGGCCCTGCCAGCGGTCACTGCGAAGGGGCGTTGCGGAGCAGCGGGAGCGGCGGTGAGGGGTGGTCAAAGGAGAGGCGGAGGCAAGGTCCTCGCTGCCAGGCTCACCCCACAGAGACGAGCCCCCGGGTCAAACCCATCACAGGCAGCACCTTCCCTGGGGGCACGGGGTCAGCGCACTCAATCATTCTCACCCTCCTCCTCCCTCTCCTTGGGAACATTTCACACTGGTAAAAGCTGGGAGAAAAGGAACTGGGCGGTGTGGAGGAAAAGATCTCCAAAATGCCTAGCTTCAGAGAGACTGTGTAGAAGAGAGAAGGCTTGGTGGGGGCAGCGGGAGGGAGGATCTTTGAGAACTGGGGACCGGGGGCACCCTTTTTGGAGAGCAGGCTTAAGTCTCCCAGGCCCCCTAGATTAATCAATTGCCTGGATGATGCTCTCCTCTCACACCGTTCTTCTGCCACCCAAACACCCTGCCTCTTGGTCCTCAAACAAAAATGTGTGCATAGCAAGCACGTGCAATTTACAAAACATGGCTACATGTTCCCCTGCCCCATTTCCTGCACTCAGCAGCTCTGGTATGGATAGGTTTAATTAACCTGTTTGTGGTTTTTTTTTAAGATTTTATTTATTTATTTGACATAGAGAGAGATCACAAGCAGGCAGAGAGGCAGGCAAAGAGAGAAGAGGAAGCAGGCTCTCTGCCGAGCAGATCATGACCTGAGCTGATGGCAGAGGCTTTAACCCACTGAGCTACCCAGGCGCCCAACCTGGTTTTTATAGACCAGGAAACCGCTCAGAGAGGTGATGTGACTTGCTCAAGGTCACACAACCAGTCAACTAGTTGGTGGGAGAAGTGGAATTCATCTGGATGCAGGACTTGAGCTGTCCCTACAACCCATTGTGGGCAGCTGCCCACCTGCTCAGGCCCCAGCTCCTTCTCAGCCCTGCCCATCAGAAATGAGACAGGTGTGTGTCTCCACACCCATCTGTCCCTCTTTCCCCTCTTCCTTCTTCCCTTGCACTCAACTCCTGTACACCTTCCTCACTGCAGATCAGTTGCCTCTCAGTTCCTCTCCTGTTCCGCCCCTCCTGCTCTGTCCTGCCACCCACTTCTGCGTTCCCTTCCTTAGCCCTATCCGGATCACCCCTGCCCACTCCATGCTGGGGCGGGGATGGGGGGCACTGCTCACAGCCCCAGAGCATTTGCTCTGCCTAGGCACTAAAGCTAAAGGCTTCACATGTTCTTTCCAATGGGATCCTCCCAACCACAAATTCAAACTAATTCAAACTAATGGAGCGCCCAGATCCCACAGATGAAGAAATGGAGGCTCAGAGAGGTGGGCTGATTTACCAAGGTCTCCAAGATCAATGCTTCTCAAACTTTAATGTGTGCACAAAGCACCTGGGGACCGTGCTAAAATACAGACTCCGATTCAGTAATGTGTGGGATTCCACATTTCTAACAACCTGCTGGTTCATGGACCACACTTCAAGTAGAAAGGCCCTAAATGAATGGGTGAGATGTGCTCTGACCTGTCATGGGAGGGAGGGGAACCCGGAAACCGGCTGGGTACAAGATTCCTGGGTCCCCATGGGTGGAGGGATGGGGCGAGTCCACAAGTATTAGCCTCAAATCTCAAAGCACCACCCTCTTCCTACTTAAGACCAAAAAGATGCTAGAATCTCTTCCCAGTGCAGCAGTTGTGAGTGTATGCTGTAGAGGCTAAACAAGGCATGGGCTCCATGGGGGACCTGGTTAGTGAGCTGCCCCTCCCCCCACCTCTGCTTGCCCCTCCTCCCCCCACCCCACCCAGGGAAGCACTACCTCTGCTCTCCTTGACCACCAGGAACCATCACGGTCTCTCCACACCTCGGCCCAACCCATGGGACTGTGGCCTCCACGAGGCGGTTGACCATCTCAGCTTGTAAAGAGCCCAGCACAACTTGTACAAGGAGACACGAGGTAGAGGGAAGGAGGGCCAGGCAAGCTCCTCCAAAGGCGCTATGGTGCTTTAGATTTATTTTCTCCTTTGAGCCTTCCAGAAAACCACACAAGGAAATATCATTGCCCCCATTTAATGGACAGGAAGCTCAGAAAGGGAGCGTGACTTGGCTAAGGGCAGACAGCAAGTAAATAAAGGAGTCAAGAGTCAAACACCATTGAGCCCCGGGCAAAGTGAGTGAGTGCTTATAAACAGCCCGCAGGTATTCCATGAATCCGTGACTCTGGTAGGCTCCTGACCCTGGGTGGGGAGGGGGGCCTCCGGCAGCCTCCCTTCCTAATACCAACATGTTCGCACACACGCAGGTTGTGGGACCCAGAGCCCATCCCCGTGCAGGGTGGAAGTAGCCAGAAAGGTTTTGACTACAGTGACTTTGCGGGGGCGGGGGGGCAGTTTCCTGGCCCCCTGGCCTTGAGGTGGTGGTGCAGAGCGGCCACAACCCATGAGGGAAGAGCTCTGGGTCTGATGGCTATACGCTGCAGGGAACGGGCAGGGCAGATTGGCAGGGCCACCTGCGCAGCGCAGGTCAGGCTGGACCGCTGGGCAGAGCAAAGCGTTGCCCCGGAGACGGTCCCAGGGCCAGGCAGGAGTGGCGGGTGGGGCCACCAGACCCTAAGTGGCAGCACTCTGGCGGCGGCACAGCCCACTGCCTCTTCCATGGAGACGGCACGGCACAGCGGCTCTGCCTCAAGGTCCCCCAGGCTGGCCGCTCATCCCTTCCCCGCAGACGGCCCGAGGAGGCTATGTGTTCAGGAGAGCCCAGGGCCCAGCCACGGAGGGCAGCAGGTGCCAGGGCCATCATGTGCCCTCATGGGCTGACCCCCCCTCAGCCTTTGGACCCGGTCCCCATCTCAGACCCCACCTCTTCCCTTGGTCTGCCCCTCCTTCCCCCGCCTCGCTCTCTGCCTTAGCTCCCAGGTCCACCTTCCTGATCCCAGGCTAAGCACATGGCCTCCCGGAATCCCGGACCCAGGCTGAACAGCTTCCCGACGGGAATCTGTGCTGCATGTGGACCCTTGGACTCCTCCATTACCTTTTTCTGGCCAGCCCTCTGCCTGTCCCTGTCAAAGCACTTTACCCTTTCTTGGCCTGGACCCTGGCCTGGGTTTGCCTCCCTAGTGCCTGTCCCCTGATCGTGGTGTGTGTCTCAAGGCCTTTCTCTATTCTCCTGGCCTGGCTGTCCTCACCATCTGAGAATTGACACATCTGGCCTCTGTTGGCCTGTCCATTGCCCTCTGCCAGCCTGTCACCCTAGTCTCTGTCTTCTTCTCCCATTGGCCTGGCTGTCCCCCGTCCTCTCCGTTCCCTTGACCTCTGCAGCTGCGTCCTGTTTATCTTTAGCCAAGGGGTCCAGTCTCTGTCTCTTGTCTTCCTACTAGACTTTTCCCTGGGCCTGAAACTGCCCCTGTCAAGCCAGGAACCCTCCCCAGGTGTGCTTCCCTCCTTCTCCCTGCCCCCTCCTCCAGGTCTGCCCCAGACAACACCAGAGCTTGGGAGAAAGCAGTCTAGAGCTCCCCACTCTGAGCAGGGGCTCCTCTCCGCCCCTGGTGTTCCATTTTTCCCCCTTGGGTTTCACCTTTCCGCAGCTCCCATTCTCCCCCCACTTCCACCAAAGCTCTCCTTGGCTGGCTGGCTTGCATGTGGCCCCCTCGCTCCCCACTCCTCAGCCTCCCTGCAGTCACGGAGCCCACTGGAGCCCACGGGGTTAACAGGCAATTAGCAGGGCCAGGGCTCAGAGCTGGGGGGAGAGGGCCCTGGGCCTCAGGAGATAAGAAGCAGCCCAGAGCAGCAGAGACTGGGTTAATCCTGGAGCTAATCTTTGGCCTGAGCTTTTATCTCCACTGCCTTCTAGACACCCTGCCTCTGCTAAGGCGCTGGCACCGCCGCCGCCCCCCCCCCCCAGGACTTTTCCACAGAAGCTTTATCCCCTCACATTCCATTGGCTCTCCCCTGATGTAGTCCAGCCCCAGGCCTTTCGCAGGCTCCTGGAATGAACTCCCCTTAACCCTACAGTGCCCTGGGGTCCACAGGGGGCCGGTGCTCCTGGATTGTGACTAGCACAGCAGGTTGAACAACTCTTGAACAACACTCTGGGGTGGCCCTGATATCCAAGTTCAAAGCCTACTGCCTCTGTATCCTCACCCTGGGGTGGAAAGAAGAGACACCAACTCAGACAGCTGGGGTGTCTGTGCTGGTCGAATAAAGGCCAAAACAGAAGCCTAGGGGTGTGAGGTACATATCGGAGGGCACAGAGGAAGACGGGGCACGTTCAGAACCGGAGTCCAGTCCCTCTTCCCCACTGGCCTCTACACTCTCCTCTAACCCCCCCCCCCCCCGGAGTCAGTAGGCCCTGGTACCAACCTCGCTCCACCATGGACAGCCTGTGTAACCTTGGCTAATAAAGTGATTGATTGGCCTTTCTGGACCTGTTTCCTCATCTGTCAAGCGGGACTAGAATTCTTGCCTGACTTATTTCACGGGGTGATTGTAAGGAATGTAGGTAAAAAGCGCCTGCTAAGTGAAATCATACACCTAGACCTCAACCTCAGCAAGAAGGGGGTCTCAGAGACCGATAAGAGCCTGGGGCAGAGATCAACCATTGGAGGGGATGCCGGCAATGGACGCACATAACATAGCTTCTTCCCTTAGGGAAAGGGACACAGATTTTGGAGTCCCACAGAACAAGGTTCAAATCCCGTCTCTGCCACCAACCCTAGACAAACCACCTTGGGTGCCGGTGCGTGATTTCACCTCCCTGAGCCCAGCATTGCTCATCTGTTAAAGGAAAGTGGTAATTTCTCCTAAAATTAATCATGAGGATGAGAGAGAAGTTCGGAGAGATGCACACTAGGGTGCTCAAGGAAGGCAGCAGGTAGTGGTGCGGGGTGTAGATCTGTGAATGGAGGTTCCTGCCAAATGGTGCAGCTTCTCTCTCTCTCTCTCTCTCTCTCTCTCTCTCTCTCTCTCTCTCTCTAATATTGACATATACTTGACATTGGTGCAGCATTTTGACCTTGGATTCCCAGTGGTCCCACTCTCAGGGCACCATGCACCTCACAACCTGTCAGAGCAGAAGCCCCCCCAGCGCTGAGACACACTCTCCTACTGGCTGGGAAGCAGCACCCAGGTGACAGATCTGCTGCCCACCCTAGTTTACATCTGGGCTCTGCCTTCACTGTCTGTGGCATTTGGGTTCAGTCACTTAACCTCTCTGATCCTCCATTTTCACCTGTAAGATGTAATAATAAAAGGCACCCTTCAGAGGTGTTGTGAGGGAGGAGATAATCTACATAAATAATAGCAACAGCTAATATTTATTTAGGGCTTACTCTATGCCACGCATGGCCCTAAGCGCTTTATATAAATTTATAAATTAACTCCTTACTCCTCACAAAAACCCTCTACAGAGTTCACTTATCCCCATTTTATAGACAAGATCATAGAGGCCCCAAACGGGTAAGGGATCTGGGAGGGTGTCACCCCATAGCACAGCAGGTGGCAGGCTACAGGGAGCCCGAGTCTGTGCTCTTGCCCACTATGTGATGATACACACCTAGGCTGCTGTGTGATGATACACACCTAGGCTGCTGGAAGATGGCAGGTGTTCACACAACATTCATGTGTCCAACACTATTCGCTGGGCCGGTGCATTGTGTCGGGCACTGGGTGCGGTGCTGGGGATGGTTCAGAGAAGCAGATGGTCTCTGCCCTGAGGCCCTTTGCTGTCTGGCTGCAGAGGGATTCATTCATTCAAAACGTGTTTATTGAGCCGCCTACACTAAGAGGCCAGTGAACAGCAGTGGGGAACAAGACAGACCCGACAACCCCAGGTACCCGCAGATCATTACTAGCTGTGATTGTTGCTGTGAAGGGGGGACCAGCACCAGCACAGGTCCTCTGACAGTGGGGCAAACGCTGGAGTTGGGTTGGAGAGGAAGTCTTTTCGGAGCAAGCCCACTCACCCCCACAGAAAGGGCTGCGGATGGAGGCGCACAGCTGGGACAGAACGCCCACCCGCCAAGCAGGCCTGGCCTCCTCCCCTACCACACCCCCACAGCCAGCCACCGGCTTTGCAGAGCGACTTACTCTCCAAGGGTGAAGCGCTCCCGCTCCTAGCCCAGGAGGAAATCCGAGCAGTGTTTGTTCAAATGTAAATGTGTGAGCGGTGGTGGGAGAGTAGGGGACGGTCAAGGCCGCGTGACTCCCGGCGGAGGTCGGGCTGGGAGTCGGGAGGGCCTGGAGGCCGGTTGCAGAATGCGACGAGTTCAGGCGTGCGCCACGTGTGTCTACCGGAGAGGAGAGCGCGGGGCCTCCAGCGTGCAGGTAAACAGGCAAACCTGTTCCCAGGTAGCGGCCACTTAGACCTTAAACCCCAAAAAGTCATTTTTGCAGGCGGTAATGTTTTTAATTTGTAACGAAGCCCTTCCCTGACATTGCCGCCCCTCGACGCAAAGTTTTTCGTTGGAGTTGCGTTGACACAGTGGAGCACACACCCACTGCCGGGCGGGAGTTCCAGGGCCAAGACCGAGAAGGCGGCGGTGGCGGCGTCGGGTAAGGTGGGTGTGCGCCCCCCACGCCCCACACACGCCCCCCGCGGTCCAGGCCCGGCCCTGCCGCACCCGGGGGGCCGCACCCACCGCCGCGCTCTCCCTGCCGCTCCCTCCTCCCTCCCGCGGGGCAGGCATCCATCACCGCGCCGGAGCGCCCTCCCTCCCGTCTCTCCCGGCGCCTCCGCTCTCCTCCCCGGGTTTGCCTCATTTGCATTCCCCCGGCTCCCCGCTCCTCGGCAAAGTGACCTCCGCACACAGCAGCGCCAGAGGCTTCCACCGCGGAGGGAGACACCGCCTCCCGCCGCCCGCCTCTCCCGGGGAGGGCCGAGGGGGCACGAGCCCGGACCGCGGGGCGGGGGCCCGAGGAAGCGGCTCTGCCGGGGCAGCTGGCGGGCTCGGGAGCGGCGGGAAAGGCCTTGGGGCCCAAGGGCGCCCACCGACGCCGATGGGATTTGAACCCGGGACCTCAGATCCTCCGGGGGCGGGAGTGGGATGTGGAGGTCAGCATCAGGCTCCCGGAGCTGCGTCCCAGAAACGGAACCCCTGTTTGGAACCTGGGCCTCCCCAACACCCCGTCCCCCACCCCAGCACCGCCCCTGGAGAGGGGCCAGCCCTAATGAGCAGGCGCCCAGGGGTCCCCAGTCCCCCGGGGGGCCTGACCAGTCCCAGTCCCCGCTCCCCTGGCCGGCCGAGCCGCCTCCCCTCCCCCCGTTTGGTATTTACACCTTTCACACATTTGTAAGCTATTATCCTGTCCACGCTTAGTCACCGCTGAGCCAAGCGCCACGGATTTAGCTCCTTTAATCTTTCCTCCTAAATCAATCCTCCATTTCCCCTTAATCATCCCGTGGCTCCTCTCTGAACTCTC
>PITA01017743.1:18789-30071 GCA_004023965.1 Spilogale gracilis | reverse complement strand
CCATTCCTTTGGACGGCTCCAAGACCCTAACCCTCAGGTCTCCTGTCCATGGTTCTGGCCGTCCCCATCCCTTCTGCCAGCTGCTATAAGGAGGTGGCATTGCTGAGAGAGCCTGGAAGGGCTGGGGAAACACTAAACTCACCCACCGGAGGCTGCCTCATCCCCTTCCCCAGAGTGCCTGTGCATCTCTCCTGGACCACCCTTCTCCACCCCGCATTTACTGCCGCCGAGTGAGACCCACTGACTCAGGGGCCTCAGACTGAGCAGTCTCGAAGCTCCGAATCCCTAGTGCTCCCTGGGATGCTCCTGCCTCCCTGCCACCCATTCCTGATGCCTTCTGCCCCCACAAGCCCACCCCGTGGAGGCAGCCCTGCTGCCAGCCACTAGAGGGAGCAGGTTCCTCCAGGGAGGCAGAAGGGTAGGGGTGGGGGTCCAGGAAGGAGCACGGGTAGGGGAGAAAAAAGGAGGAGGACAGGAGGGGGATACAGGGGCCATTTCTTCAAATGCTAATCAGCATCTTCCGGCAGTGCCACAAGAAGCTGAGCTGATAATGAGCCCAGCTCGGGGCTGATTCCTGATTAATGAAGAGGCCACAGGGCTGCTGAGTGGGCCCGGGTGGGGCAGGTCCCTCATGGCCCTCCCCGCTGCCCTTGCAGACCAGTCCTCTGTAACAATAACAGCCCCTGCCCTAGGATGCTTGGCCTCAGCGCTCAGATCCCCTGACCACCCACCCCACTGGACAACGGAAAGCAGCCAGACTGAGAGCGCCCCCTCCAGGAGGGCCTGAGGCAGGGCAGCCAGCACTGGGCAGGAGGTAGGGAGAGCAGACACTGGGTTCTGCAATCCAGGAGTTGTAGGTAGCCCGTGCAGTATTTTTTAAATCAGGACCATTTTTATTAAAATGTAAAGACTTGGGCTTCCCTAGACAACCCCCCAAGCACGCACACACATGCACACACACACACACACACACACACACACACACAACTTCAGGGTATCCCTGACATGGGGCCTTAGTCAGCTGGGGCTACGGGCTCCCCTCAAGGATAAGCGATCTTCAGTTTGGCTCAGACCCCCACCCTTCCCTGCTGTGTGCCCTCCAGGACCTGACCTGCCAGGCTCCCGAAGGCAGGACCAACCCTGAACTAGATGTTGAACTAAATATTCTCAAGATTCATGCCTCAGGAGAGGACAGGGACACAGGGGACAGAGGGCTGGACAGTGGGTGAGGATAAGAGGTAAGCTTGTCTGCCAGGAGCAACCTCCATGGGAAGCGCATCCCTTCTAGAGGCAAGGGGATAAGGGGCAGCCCTCAGCCCCTCTGGAGTGGGCGGCAAAGGTCTGGGCTTGGCATGTTGTTGGGGTAGCCCTCCCACAACCGAGGAGGTACTGGTCTGACCACACCAGGGAGGGAGACAGGCTCAGGAGGCAGCTGGGATGGGAGGGAACTGCCGAGGATCTGAGAGGGGGAACCAGAGAGTGCTAGAGGGCCTCCCAGCTTGCTGCTGCTCCCCCTGCCTCAGAGCTGTCCTGGCTGGCAGCCGTTGGGGCTGGGAGAGGAGGGAGGAGGGCAGGGAGGGGGACTGCCCAGCTGGAAGAGGCCTTGTCTAATTGTGCCTGATTAGTGGAGAGGAAGAGAACAGGGTGAGTGATTAATAGTCACAGCGGTCACCAGCGAGTGGGGAAAGGAGGGCTGGGAGGGGGAGGGAAGTCTGGGAGCCAAGAGGGGACAGAGACCATGAAGCGCCCAAGGGTCCCTGGTCACCTGCCCGCCCAGGGGCTGCCTGGACTCCTGACAACCCCACAGAGAGGGGCAGATCCTGCTCCTGCCTCCTCAAGGATTTTCCACTTCCCCCATGCCTCAATTTTCCAGACACTAGAATGGAAGAGAAAAGACCAAGGTCATGTCCCACACCTGGGAAGAAAGGTCTATGTGCTCATGTGGTATTTCCAGACACCTCGATATCCCCAGACACAGACCCCAACCTCAGCCCAGATCGGAGATGGCGACACTTCCAATCAAGGCCCACAGCCACCACCTCACATCCTTGGACCTCAGTTGGAATTCGTAGCCCATCGTGGCAGTCTGAGCCTAGTTCCTTGGACCACCCAGAACGATGCTGTTCAATACGGTTGCCACTAGCCACATGCGACTGTTCCAACTGACCCTTCCTTTTTCCTGTCACACTGATCCCCCCATCAGATGCTCGATAGCCAGTGTGGCCAGTGACCACTCTGCCGGACAGTGCAGATACGGACCCTTTCCACCATGCCTGAGATGTCCGAGGGGAGAGCACTGATCCGCACGCATGCAGGAATATTTGGGAGGGGTGGGTCGCAGGCACTGCTGGCAAGGCTGTAATAGTGAAGAGGAGGGTCTGGGCCTGAGGGTCAAGACAGGGGAAGGCCAAGTGAGGGCCAGTGGAAAAGCTGTCAGCTGAGGGGTCAGAAACAGCAGGTGGTGCTGGGATTTGGGACGGAAGCCCCTGGAACACCAGGCACGTCCAGAGGACACACACACTGCCAGGCAGCACGCTAAGATCTGCACAGCCATCTTTTTCACACTCGTGACCGCCCGGATTTTTGGGGTCTTATTATTGTATTTACTGAATACAGAAACTGCGGCTCATGGAAGCTTTTGGACTTCTCCAAGGCCACACAGCTTAAAAGGGGAGAGCCGAGGTTCAAATCCAGCCGGTCTGGCTCTCGGGAAACCGCACACTTGACCGCCCCACCATATACTCCCTGGCTGATAGGCGATGCTGAATTTTAGAGCCACCCTTGCATTTTACAGCTAAAGAAATGAAGCCTAGGGAGAAAGAGTGATTTCTGCCTTCTAGTAAGTGGGCAGGCTGAGAGCAAGCCGCAATGGGAAAAGTATGGATGGGGCTTGGAGCACCAGGGTGGGGGGGAGCAGATGGCAGTGGGAAATGGGAGGAAGGGAGAGAACATATAGGTGGTGAGAGCAGGAGGCGAGGTGGGAGTGGGTGGGTGGGGATGAGACTGAGTAAGGGGGGAGAGAAGGGGAAGGGACCCTGGAGAGCTAGGTGGAGGGGAGCATGGGTGGAGCTGAGAGCTCCCAGTCTCTCCCCTTCTCTCCAGACCAGCCAGACCTGCCTCATGCCTTGAACCTTTCCAGTCCTCTTCTGCCCAGAGTGGCCTCTCTCTCTCTGAACTCAGGCTCTTACTCTTCATGTCCCTCTTTTGGCAATTAATCCTGGCACCTCATGACACTGCCTGCACGGCTGGTTAACTCTTGCATGGTTGGTTAAGCTTCTGAGTGTCCCTGTCTCGGGCGCACCTCGAGAGTGTAGGCTGCTTGAGGACAGGGACTGGGGACTGGGGCTTCCCTTCTTTATTCTCCTCCACGCCACCTAGCAGGCACGGAGTAGGCACGCAGAGCTCCATGTTGACTGGGTGAGTGACTGGGAGTCAGTGAGGGGGTACCAGGGAGCGTGGGGGTAAAAGCAATTGCAGTGGTAAGAGAAGCAGGAGCAGCAGCTTAGGGGACTGGGGGAGGGTGCATTACCTGGAGTAAAAATAGGCTGGAAAATGTGACATTTATTAACTTGGATTCCGGAGGAAAGGTCACAGCAGAGTGGGGAGTGGGAAGGAGGAAATAGGGAAAGCAACAGAAAACATATCACAGCCCCTTACCCAAAGCCTGTCACTGTCACTGACCACCTCACCATGCATGCCCCAGCTGGATCCTTGCCACCTGGTCCCTCTACAGGTCTCCCTACCCTTGATCCCCAACATGAGCTCCGTGTTCTTACCACAGGGTCCGTTGTGGACCTCCTGTCCTCAGTAGACACCCCGTGTCTTCATCTCTTACAGCTTCTCCAATCTTGCCCCACAGTACATCCCCATCTTGCCCACTGCGGGGGTTCTGGGACTGCAGTCCCATCCAATAATCCCAGATCCTGTTGTTTTTGCAGCAGACTGAACCCTAGAAGGCCGGGTCCAAGGGAGAGTTACACTCAGCAAAAGGGGGATGGAGGGGTGTGGGCAGAAGGGTATGGTGTCTAGACTGGGTTGGGGGACACAGGAAGCAGGATCCAAAGGGGAATTCCTATCTCCCAGTGCTTGCTTTGCCCCTCCCTTCTTCTCAGGCAGGCTGCAGCCCTGGAGCTGAGACCCACAAACTTTCCCCACCCTCCTCACCCTCCTCCCTGCAGCCCCAGAGTATGAAAAGGCCTGTTGGACGTCCATCCTTCTGCTTTAGCCATCCTCAGGATTCTCAGAGACTCCCTGTCCCCATAACCTCCAGGCACCACCTCCTCCCTAGAGCCAGGTAGGAAACCCCTGCTGCGCTCACCTTACTTCCCCCTTCCCCATCTCTCCCTCCTCCACTCCTTCTCACTGAGGTTTCAACACACTTCCCCTTTCCTTTCTACCCCAAACTGGGGCCTGAGATGCAAACTCCTGCTTAGGGACACAAAGCTGCCATTGATTTCTGCCCCCACAGCACCTGCTGAGACTGGGCTCTGTCTGCCCCTCCAACTCTGAGGGGCCAGGATGTCAGACAGAGGGGCCCCAGGGACCCCGAAGGCCACATGCACACTTTCAACACCTCACCTCCTCCTTGGGGACTCCTGCAGTCCTGAGTTCGGGAGCTATGATTACTTTCTTTCCTAGAAGAGGGGTGTATAGCCCCACAAAAGCCCAGTGCCCCCCAACCCAGCACTATCCCTCCTTTCTATCCCTTCTTCCATTTCTACTCAACTCCCCCACATCCTGTGGCTGGAGGACCCAGAGGCTAAAAGCATGGGTGGTCAGGAGGGGAGCCTTAGGAGGCCTACTCAGCACGTTTCCTGCTGATGCGGGGCAGTGAGGGAATGGGAACCAGGGCAGGGAGTCACTGGGCGGGAAGAAGGTGGGCCCCCTCGCTCCCGCTCCTGCTCCCGCTCCCATCTCTGGGGCAGGCCCCTGGAAGCTGGCTGGAGTGGGCACCATGTTGATGGCACGTACACATACACAGTGCTGGGAGCCAACTGTGGCCTGGGGACAGGCATCACAAGCACCAGCGATGATAGGTACTCCGTGACCATGGGTGAACGGGGCACTGGCGGTCAGACACAGCACATGAGACATGCCCCCCACACCCCCAGCTGACTATGGGAGGGCAGCCAGGGTGGACACACCAGTCCCAGTGAGAGTGTGTGCATGTGTGTTCACACCCGTGTGAGACATGGCATCAGGAGTCCCCACATGGGAAGCAGGAATTGAAGTAGATGGGGGGAGGGAGCATCGGGAGAGGGGATGGCATCCACAGTGTGGCCCTGTCCTCTGCAGCTCAGGGAGAGCTGGGATGCAGGCACGGAGATGAGGAGTCTCTGTGTGTGGGTGTGCGGGTGTGCATGTGAGTGTAGTGACAGGGACACTGGGTATGAGAGAGTCAGTACAGGAAACTGTCCCCAGCAGCAGGGGTGTGTGTGCGTGTGCATGTGTTCATGTGTGTGTGCGTGTGTGTGCTGGGTTGCAGCGAGGGTGAACCGGGCACACAAGAGTGAATGAGTGATTCTCAGAGTGAGAGCCAGAGCCAGGCAAGGGAACAGCAAGACCCAGGAAACGGAGGGAGGGAAAGCGGGAGAAGCTGGAGGGGCAGCATGAAAGAGGGATGTGTGAGAGCGTCTGTGAAAGGGGGTGTGTATGAGAGACACAGAGACAGAAGAGACACTGGCGCCCAGTGTAAGCAAAGATAAGATCGTTTCTTCCAGCCTGCCGGTCGGGCCAGCTCCCCAGGAGGCAGTTCTGAGTCCCTCTCTTGCTGGAGCCCCCCAGACACCCTCTTCCCATCACCGTCGTCCAGTGGGGAGAAGAATCCAGTAGCCACAAAAGGGAAAGGGAACAACAGATAAGTGGGGATCAGCTGCTCCAGCCTCGGCACAGGGCATCCCTTGCCCACAGCTGCCTAGCTTCTGGGCCCCTGGGCTCACTCCAGGGCCCCCGGCCCCAGACCTGGGCACTGCAGCAGGAGCTGAGCCAAGGCGAGGAGCGGCAGCGGCACCCGGGTAAGCCCCTAGGAGCATCCCCTGCTCCGTGGCCCCGGAAGCCAGAGGGAAACACTGGGCTTAGGGGAGACACGAGGACAGCTGCTGGTAGCGGAAGGAAGGGAAGCCCTGTTGAGGATGCCCCTGGGCACCACCTCTCCACCACCGCCGCCACCACCCCCGCCAGCCTCTGGCCACCCCAGGCCAGGCGGGCCAGCTGGCAGGACTCACCACGGAGAAGTTGCTGGCGGAACAGTGATGCCCACTGAAGTTGCAGCTCTTGAGCATGTCGGCAAGCTGGTGGCCGGTGCGGTTGAGGATGTCTACCATGTCGGGCTCCGGGTAGCGCAGGCCAGCTGCTCGGTGCCCATCCCGGTCCTTGGGGGGCAGCCCTGTCAGGTTGGCCAGGTGGAAGATGTCGGCATCGCTGAGGGCCGAGTGCCGGAAGCGGTTGATGTTGCAGAGGGTGACGGCCGGGAAGCCCGCTGCCGGGGCTGGGGTGGCAGGGTCCATTGCCACCAGGTGAGGCCGGGTCAGGTAGCCCCGGGCCAGGCCAGCAGCCTGGTACAGGAAGGCGACCAGCGAGGTGAGTAGGGCCAGTGCCCACAGGGTTCTGCGCAGTCCGTGGGGGCCTGGGCCACAGGCCCGGCCCAGCCCGTGCAGAGTGCTGGTGCTGGCAAAGGTGGCCAGGTCCCGGGGGACTGCTGCCCCCTGTGCAGCCCCCAGGAGGCTTTGCTCATCCCCTGCCTCCTTCTCCTTGGGTTTCGCATCCTCCTCTGCGAATTTGATTTTGCACACAATCTCGATCGGCATCTGTCCCCAGCTGCTAGGACTGGCCAGAGCCTCTCTGCTCCTGTCCCTCCCTGGCCAGCAGCCCCCGGTGCCCTCCTCCGGAGTGGTGGCGGTGGCAGCGGCTGCTCTTCGAAACTCAGGGCAAGCGGGAGGAGGACAGGGACAGGGTGGGGGCCCGAGGTTGGGGAGTCACTCCCACTCCCAGCAGCTCCGCAGCCCTGGTGCTGCCTCTGCTGCCGCCGCTTCTGCTGCTGCTTGTCTCTCTCCTAGATCGTCTCCTTGTGGCTTCCCTTATCAGCACCCGCACAGCTGTCAGCCCCTGCGTGTGTCCCTGCGAGCGAGCGAGGGAGTGCGCGCTGCTCCGCCACGCCGCGCAGCCCCAGCCGCTCCGCTCAGCATGTGCTCCGGAGCCCACCCCGTGCTTAATAATTCAGGACATGTCAACAGCGTTTCACCGGCGCCACTGGCGGCAAGAGCCAGGCCAGGGGCGGGGTGGGGGGAGCCCCCTCCCTCCGATCCAGGACAGGGATTACCGGCCCCTGCCCTAAACCTCTTCAGGCTGCCCCCCAAACTCTCGCTACAGCCTAGGCACTCGAGGGGTCCCCAGATGGCCCCACTCCCAGGCCACCCAGGGGACAGATCTGCACCCAGAGTCCTCTGCCCATTCTGCTACTTTTCCGGACCACGCCCCCTGGGAAGGGTCAGCCAACTCCATCCCCACCTCCCTGGCTCCTGGCTCCTGGCTCCAGCACCTGCCCCCACTACCCCGCTCAGCAGCTTCCAGAAACTCCTTGGGAGAGCCACTTGTTTGAATTAGGCAGCGGAGGGCAGAGGAGGGCACGCCAGACAGACAAGGGGGCAACAGTGACCCCACCAAGGTTCTTGGCTCCTCTGGCGCTTTGCTCCCAGCTTCAACACCCACCATGCCCCAGCCTGCCCCAGAACTCTGGCCGTCCCCTCCAGTCCCCTCAAACTCAGTCACTCGTGGGTCTGGGACAGAGGATGCCCAGGCTGAATTGCGCATCTATGGCCACTGGGCGAATCCAAACATTTCCCAAATCCCTTGCCAAGCCTGGCTAGGGGGAGAGGGGAGGGGGAAACAGGCCAGGGAGCAGAGATGAGGTACGATGGGTGGGGGAGATGGTGTGAAATGGAGGGAGAGGAAGAGCCTAAATGGGGATTTGGTAGGGAGGAGGAATGTGCGGGCTTGAATGGGAGGGAGTACTATCGGCAGCAGAGGGTGGCCGGCACAGTAAGGCAGGGGAGCCCTGGCGCTGCTGCTTGCGGAGGGGAAGCAGGCACGTGGGTTGTTATCCCAGGCAGGGGTGGGGCCCTGGTTGGCAGCCCAGGAGGAAATGCCTTGGTGCTTCCAGGGTGGGGTGGTCACAGTGCGTCGCTTGTGTTGGGGGGGCGCCCGTGTGAGAACGTGAGCTCTCATGGGGGAGGAAGCACTTGTCCCGCAGATGAAAGGGGGGCCTGATTAATCGGGGCGCTAATGAGCAGCAGGGAGAGGAAGCTCAGAGGGGCGGGGGAGGCGGCTCCATCGATCCGAGCCGCCGAACCAGCAGCTGAAAAAAAAAGTGAGAAGGAATCGATCTGAGGGAAACGGCAGCTGCTGGGGATTAGAGCCCCAGGTCCACGCGCTGCCCAGAGGCCACCCCTCCCCTGCGTCAGGCCTGCCCTGCCAGTCGCAGCCCCCGCCTGGACCCAGAGGAGGCGCCCAGGGGCAGCTACCCTGGGGAGCAGGGACTCACTGCCCACCCTGGCTGCGAGGCCAGGTCAGGCCCTATCAGACACCGGTCACCCCAGCATGGAGCCCAGCAACCCCGAGTCCCGGCCACGCTTGGCACGCTGCTGGGGTGGTTCCAGCCTCCTCAAAGTAGCTACCTCTGGGGCCCTGCGGCTAGGCTTCCCTGACAAGCCGGCTCCCCAAGCTGGGAAGAGGAGACCCTTGGGGGCAGGGCCATGTCTTGCAGCATCCCAGAGGGGAAAGTGGGGAAGGCATGGGAAGCAGCTGCTGAGTTAGCAGTCAGAGCCTCCGAGTGACCACAGACAGTGCCCCCTACCCAGGAAAACCCCCAGCCATGCTCTACCCTCCCTGCTAGACTCCCAGACCCTTCTAATGCTTCCGCCCCCCCTCCTCCTCCCCCCAGCCTCTCCCCCTTTCTTCTAGTATTGATTTTTCTTTACCGTTTTTTTTTTTTTTTATAAAAAAGGTGACTTTAATTGCTTTTTTAAGGTTACTTCCATCTGGGGCTCTGCCAAGACAGCGGGGAGCTGTCCCCCAATCTTTCCAGGCCTCGCTACCCTAGACTCGATGCATGTCCCTAAATTATCCTGCAATCCATTGGGATCACGGGGTCATACTCCCCTAACATTCTGGCCTCCATCATCAGCCCAAATCACACCCTCTTTCCTTCAGAGGGCATGGTAGGAAACCTCTGAAGGAATGAAGTTGGGGGGTGGGTGGAGTGGAGGAGTTCCAGACCATGCGGAAGTGGAACAGCAGTTCACTGCACTCACCCCCCACCACTACCCCATAGCCAGCTGTCTCCAATTGTCCCCAGGTCCCCATCACCCAGTCTCCCAGACCCCTAGGAATCTGGTTATGCTTGGAGGAAGCCCCCTCCTACATCCCCTCCACCCATCCTCTGCCTCCCCCTCCAGTTTCTTCTGTCTCCTCTGCCCCCCTGTCCCTCTGGCCCCCGTCCTTTTCCCCCCTCCCTCTCCCCGCTTCCCTGCTTGCCTCCCTCTCTGCCCGGCTGCAGTTGGGTGATAATCTCCCTCATTTAGCCTCCCGGCTGCTTCCCCGGCTCATTGCCCAGCTGGTCCCTGGGGCCCGGCCCAGCTTCTTCCCCACCCCCAGCCCTAGCCCTGCGCCCAAACTCCCCCATCCCCTCCTGGCTTCCCCCACCTACTCCCCTGGGACCAGCTGCCCCCCTTCAGTGAGCATCAGGGCCAAGTGTGGTTGGCAAGGACCTGAGCTGGGTGTGAGTAGAGGGGGAGGGTCTCGGGATGGGAGTGGATATGGGGCACTGGAGAGTCCCAGGGCTGAGGGGGCCGCAGGGCCAGGCTTTCTCTTGTTGTTGTCCCCATTCCCGGTCCAACTCTCCACCCACCCCCATCCCCGGGGCAGGGGATGGTGAACAAGGGTTCCTGATGGCAGTGGACAGACCAATAGGCCGAGGTTAGAGTGGCATCTGTCCAGCCAGACAAGGCAGAGACTGTGTGATTGGGGGCCAGAAGTGTGAAGGAGCTGACATGGAGGGCAGAAAGGTTCTGCGGGTGTACCTGAGAAGGCGCAGGTTTTTATTTGAGGCAAAAGGCCTCAAAGGCAGACCCAGACACCTCCCATGATCCAGCTTGGGGGTCTCAAAGGGAGCCTCCGAGGTCCTTACTGCACCTGGGCTTGGCTTTTGGGACTTTGCCTCTTTTCCCTGAAGAACGCATCCTTTGCCCTCCCCCGACAGTCTGCATTTGCCCCTTCTCACCTTGGGTGGGCCCCAGCCCTTTCCTGGGTGGCCCACTCCTAAGACATGATCCCCAAACTCTTAGCATTCTCCTAGAGAGAGTCCCCAGCCTCTCCCTGCTCCCAGAGGACCGCACTTCCAGGCCACCCTTCTGAGCCCAGACCCCTGTCCCCAGCCCTGGCTCTGGTGCGGAGCAAGGGATGAGCTAGTGTGGGACAGACGTAGGTGGGAAGGGACAAGGATGGGGGGCGGAGGCCGGGACTGGGCCAGGCCTGGCTGGTGAGCGAGCAGCGGTGACAAACGGGCTGTGCGGGGGCCGAGGGGCGGGGGGCGGATGGCGGCTGATTTATCTGGGTTATTTATGCCGCGGACGAGGCAGGAGAAGCGGTTAATGAGAGTTCCAGCGAAGGGGGGTGGGGAGGCCGGGACGTGATCTGAGGCGACTGAAGAGGGTTAGCGTCCCACTGCCAGACCCTGCCCCCACTGGCGGCCAGTATTCTGTACCCCCTACCCCATCCTATGTACGGCCGGCCCAGCCTGACCCCATCCTCTCCTGGGGATACCCACGCTGAGGCCATGGATCACTGGGGGCTGAAGGGCACCAGGTCCAAGATCGAGGGGCTGGCAACTAGAGGAACAGAGGAGGAGACCAGAAAAGGGAGAACAGGAAGGAAAGATGGAAAGAGGAAGAAATCTTGGCGAGGCAGAAACTGCCCAAGTCTGGGGCCTGCGGGGTGGGAGGCGGGTTGGGGGAGGAAGGGCCCCGTGTCGGAGTGGGTGGGCACCCAGCAGCCTCAGAACGGAGTCTGGAGAGAAGGCAAAGGGCACTGGGGTGCAAATTTGGTGTCAGCCAGGAGCCATCCTGGGGGCCTGAGAAGCAGAGACAGGCTGGGAGTGGGGGCGCTGGTCAGAGAAGAGGGAGCCAGGAAAGGAGGGGGGAGAAGATCCAGAGAAGGAGGGGGAGAGGGCTTTGCAGCAGTGAAAGCTGCTGGGAGCAGATAAGGCAGCACAGAAGCAGGAGGGATTA
>PITA01017743.1:0-13301 GCA_004023965.1 Spilogale gracilis | reverse complement strand
TGGGATGGATAAGGAAGAGGGACAGAATGAGGTTAGAAGGGAGGGGACCAGGAAGGCTTGGCTGGGGATGACAAGTGGAAAGGAAAAGGGAGGAGGAAGGTGAGCAGGTGGAGAGGAGCCTACAGAGCCTGGGGGGAGAGGAGTGCTCTGTGACCAGGGGGACTTGGGGTCACAGGGCCATGGGGCCTGCCTCACAGTTGCCCATCCTGCTGGTTACGCTGGAAGACATCCCGAAGAGGCTTTAGGGCTTCCGGGGAAAAGAGGTAGATGCCACAGTTGATGACGTCACTGACAAAGGTGCTGGGTTTCTCCACGTAGTGCAGGACCTGAGGACAGAGCAGGCTGGGTCCAGCAGAGGCGGGCCCCCCCACACCACCATCCCTTAAGACCTTCCGACTGCCAGCTACTTCCTGCTGCCAGGGTGGTCTTCCTAAATTGCCGAGTCACTGCCCTTCACCTTCAAGACAAATCCCAATTGCATGCCCTTTCCCTACTAATCATCCCCGCCTCCCAGCACCCCCAGCACCCTGTTCACTGCCCTTGCATGCCTGTGCCTAGAATGCCCTTTGTCAGTGATTCATCTGGAAAACTCAGCTTTCAAAACCCAGTCGACCTTGCCACTTCCTGCGTGAGCCGGCTTTGGTCCTGCCCTACGTGGAACTTCGCAGGTCTGGGCAGCCCTGGCTTCCGGCCACACCTCATGTCATCTACCATGGTTGATTTCTGTCTTTCCCACTGTCTGGGGGTTCCCGAGGGCCAGGGATTCTATCACTTTGGCTCTGTGTCTTTCACATCTAGCTAGAACCTAGTATAAAACTTAAATGAAAGGGCTGTGTGAAAGTCGAGCTCAGGGCAGGGAGTTTCACAAACAAGGACTGAGACCCTCTGCTTTCCCATCCAGCTCCCACGTCTGGAATTCCAGAGGCCTGGTACTGTTTCCTGCCTCTGTGCCCTTGCATAACCTATTCCCTCTACCTGCAACGCCTTCCTGACTCCTTCATCTCCATGAATCTAACTCAACTCCGACCTTGCCTCCTCCAGGGAGCTCTCCCTGCCTCCACCCAGACAAGGCTGGGGTGCCTACATCTATCCCGGCGCTGCACCCATGGAAATGAACTATTAGCCTCTGCTCTTTGTCAGTCTCTCTAGAATGGGAGATAAATAAGCGTATGCCCCACCTGGTTGCTAAGACTGGAGCCCACCCACTAGCATTCTAGCATTCTCTAGAAGCAGAGGAGTGGGGGCACGGTGATACAGAGTAAGAACCAGCCAGCCCCGTCTCTGCTCTCACCTCATGTGTCTGTGGGTTCTCTACAATGCAGCCGTAGTTGAGGGACTGCGTCCTGTTAGCCTGAAAGACAGACACACCAACAATGATCTGTCGGCTCTAGGGCAGTAAGGTCTGTTTTCTTTCTTTCCTTCCCTCCCCTACAGCACCTAGCACGTATTTCTGTCACTGACAGGCCTTCAGCAGGGGAAGAACTGACAGCTGCCCTCCCCCTCTTTCCTTCTGAGCAGCCAGAGGGCTCAGGGTCTCTACCGCCGCCTCCTCTGCTACTTGCCAGGATTTCTGGCATATTCCCCCTGCTGATGCCTGTTCCCACTCCAACTCTCTGGGCTGCCCCTGCCTCCCTGACACTCTGTATTCCAGGAACTTCTCTGGATCACCCCCTTTACCGCTTCCAGCCCTCCTGGCCCCCTCACCGTGGTGCCAAGGAGCAAGAAAGGGTGAGGTTGGTGTCTGTAGGAATCCAGCATAGCAGTCAAGGGGAAGTCGGAGCAGACATCAGCGTTGAGCACAAAGAAGGCCTCAGGGCCCCCGGCCAGGATCTGGTCCCGGAAATGGTAGAGACCACCTCCTGTGCCCAGGGGCACAAATTCCTGCAAGTACCTGTCCCCGGGGACCCCAGAGCCAGCTTGGTGAGATGAGAGGAGGCAGACAGCATGAGTCTGGGCATGGGACCCCTTCTGCTCCCAGAAATACACCTGCCTGAGACCAATATACTCAGGGATTCAGAGATTCCCAAATGAGACCCCTCCCAGTATATAAGGGCGAAGTCTGCCAAATGCCCACTCACAAGAACTCTGAGACCTTGGGTGCCACTCCTACACCCCATATCCCCCCGTACGGCACGTGTGCACAGACACCTGATGGGGAGGTTAAACTCCTGTTGGGCAGCCTCTAGAAATCGGGTAAGGGCCTCGTCAGGCTGGTAGAAGCCAATGAGCAGGATCTCCTGCATCCCAGGGACCTGAGAACAAGGGAAGAGGTGGGGAGGAAAAAGAACATATCTGATAGGATGGAATATTGGGGGAACCCCTGGTTCTGGTCCAGGAGTCCAGAGGCTGTGGGGCCCCCATGCATTCACTTTATCACTCTGATCTGTGTTCTCCTCTAGACAGAAAGCAACCCAGAGGAAGTCTGTCCCTGATCTTTCTTTTTTTCTCTTTTCTCTTTTTTTTAAAAGATTTTATTTATTTATTTGACAGAGAGAAACACAGCTAGAGAGGGAACACAAGCAAGGGGAGTGAGAGAGGGAGAAGCAGGCTTCCTGCAGAACAGAGAGCCGGATGCGGGGCTCCATCCCAGGCCTCCGGAATCATGACCTGAGCCGAAGGCAGACACTTAAGGACTGAGCCACCCAGGTGCCCCTGTCCCTGATCTTTCAATCTTTTATGATTCTATTGTTCCCCTCGCCCCAACCTTGCATCTAAGGAGCACCCTAGGAAAGAGCCTGCCTACTAAGCTGCATGAAAAGATAATCCATTCATTTCCCCCCATATTTATTATCTGTCAGTCTGAGCTTGAGGTCAGCATGAGGTAAGGGTGCCATTTATGAAGTGCCTACATTGCACCAGGCACTTTACCAACATCATCTCTTAAGTCCTGCCGCCCCACAAAGTAGGCTTCATCACCCCCATTTGACCAGTAAGAAAACAAAGGCTCAGAAAGGGTGAGGAATTTACTCAAGTCCTTATAGCAGGCAGAGACCGGATTCAGATAAAACCTTGCCTGTCCCGATGCCAAAAGCAATAAAGAAGTGAGCTCCACAGTGAGCAAGGGTTTGAGGCCCATGCTTTGCTATCATTCAGGTTCCTCAGGCTATAGTTTTAAATGGTCTCTAAGATTCCTGCCTGATCTTGCATTCCATGCTTTAAAAATAGGAGTGAAATCTGAACAAGAAGAGGCCAGATGAGAGACCAGATTAGCGAAGACAGAAGGGCAACTGCACTGCACAACTCCGAGGGACACCATTCACACTGTCATTTATAAATGGTAGTCCCTGGAGTTACGCCTGGTGCGAACAGGACATGGCTGAAGAGGGGGAGTACAGCAGGAAGTGAGGAGGGAGGGGGAACCTCTGGGGTTACCTGGGCACAGGCCTCAATGTGATGCTGGATCATAGGGACCCCCGCCACTGGAAAAAGGGGTTTGGGCACCTCAAAAGACAAAGGCCTGAAGCGGGTCCCTAAGAGAGGAGAGAGAAGCATATTTGGACTTCCTGCTTCCCTCTGCCTCCACCCCCCAAGTCATTCCAGCCCAACCTCCCTACCCCTTTCTCTGGGCTCCTCACCCTTTTGAGGGCCTCCAATCAGGATCACAGCTTTGAGCATGATGGCAACTGCTACCTAAACCTCAACGGAGAAAACAAGAACCACACTCATATCCCAAGCAAACCCCAAACCCCAAAGAGCAACACTTAGCCCTCTCACAGGATGTAAATCCAAAATTCAATATAGTCCCTCCTTGGACACAACACCTCACAAATCCCATACATCTCAAACCTCAACCCAGATTCCAACCAGCCTTAAAACCCACAGTGATTTCTCCTAAATCCTGAAACTCACACCCACAGTTTGATCCAACAGGCTTCCCTCTGGCCATAAATACATTCAGCAAACTCAGAAACTCAGCAATAGACCCTAGACCCCAAACCTCAAAATTCCGAAACTGCAAACCCAGATTCCCAACTGTTACATTCTTAGGCTATAGATGTTAAGTCCTGAATCCCAACAGTGAACCCTTAATACTGAATCTCAAATTCTGAGTGAGCCCCTGATATTTAACCGCAATCCTAAGAATGAGTCCCAAGGAATAAGGTAACGCGTCGGGTGAATCCCAAATCCAAGCAAACCCTCTATATGCTGAATTCGAATCCTAAAACTAACCTCTAAGTGATGAACCCTGAATCAAAAGAGATTCTCTTGACATCTCAAACACGGAATCTACCTCGCCCTGGGTCCCAATACCGGCGACAAGTCTGAAACTCTGGCTTCGGAGGATTGATTGCTGACCCTCTGAACGCCACAACTGACTTAGTTTAATAAACCCTAGCCTCGCGTAGCGAGGGGTTCTGGGACTAACACAAGAGCGGATCTTCGGAGGCCCAGCCGGGACCTCCGAGCAGCCCTCGGTGTAGGTGCGATCCCCTGCCCTCTACCCCTTTCACCGCCCCTCCACCAGCAACCTTTACCACTAGCTCCCTTTATTCCAGTTCTGTCGCCGACTACTGCATGCTCCTTCCGCGCACGTGTCTTCTCGCGACTCGCGAGAACTCCTTCGCGGAGTATGCCGGGAATAGTAGTTCTTAAGAGCCCATGGTTTCCCGTAGTTCTCCTCCCTCCCCGGTCTCCCCGCTTCACCCCCTCACCCCCTCCCCGCCACCGGCTTCTAAGAGAGAGAAGGGAGGTGGGACTTACCGGAGAACAAGGGGGCATGGCCAAGGGATCTGGGAGGCGGGGCTAAAGAGAAGGGTGGGGCCTAAGAGGCAGCGGCTGGAAGCTAAGATTAGGACCTTGAACTGTCTGGGAATGCGCCCAGGAGTAGCGGCCAAAGTAGGAACGGAGTCACTGGGAGACGCAGGCCTAGAGAGGAGAGGAGGTGTGGCCGGCCGTGAGATGGGCGTGGCGAGGGCGCCGACAGCGGCGAGTGGGTGGGGCCTGAGGTCGGCAGAAAAAGAGAAGGCGGAGTCATGAGCTCCTCGCGCTGTCCAGTAAGAAAGTGAAGGAGCTCCAGACGGTGAGCTTATCTCAGGTTTATGGTCTGTAACATAAAGCACTGAGCCAGGCACTCTCCAAACACTCCGACCCCAATATTCTGTGACCTTGGTGTGTGCGTCTGGAGCCAGCGTGGGTGCGAGTGTAGGGGAGATGAAACGGCGTTCCCAGAGACCAGAACACGCGGAGGGTCAGAGAGCAGTTTTATTAAGCAAGATGGAGGAGGGTCGTCGGTCCCACCCACCCCGGGGCTTGGAGGCAGGGCGAAACATCGGAGCGTTCCTTTCAGGCCACGTCCACGCGAGCAAAGCTCTGGTCCATGCCCAGGCTGTTCTCCACGTACACCTCGTACTTGCCGCTGTCCGCGGCCGTGGCCCGGCGAATGGTCAGCGTCGTGGTGGTACTGCCGATCTCGAAGAACACCCTGGCAGGGAGAGCGGGAGCCGGGAGGGCGGGCCGCGGTCAGGTTACGGGCGCCTGGGGCCAGGCTGCTTAGCCAGCTCTGGTCCTCGCCTCGCGTTCCCCGCCCCTGGCCCACTCCCGCCAGGGTTCTGGGCCCCATTCCGCCCCAGCAGCAGGTCCCCGCCCGTGCCTGTCATCCTCCTCGATGTCCTCCCCGTCCTTGGTCCAGCCGACGTCAGGCGCAGGCTCGCCCATGATCTCCGCGGTCAGCGTCACCGTGGTGCCTTTGCGTGCCTTAGTGTTATCCGGTCCCTTTTGAATCTTCGCAGGGACTAGAAGAAGGGAAAGGGCATGCGACCCATTGAGAGTCCTTAGGGGTGAGGCGGGGCAGGGGCATCACTTCCCCAGGTAATATTCGGCCCTAAATATGAGATGGATTTAAGCTCGTAGTGTGACTTTGGGCAAGTCTAGCCTCTCTAGGGCTCCATTTCCTCAGCTATTAAACGGGACTGGTAGCTGCCCCGTCTCCTTCCCACGGTGGGATGAGGATCAAAAGAAATGCGCTGAGTGAAAGCCCGGGAGCGTTTACACACCACAGAGCCCTGGATGGAGACGGTTCCGAGCAGTGAACAGTTCCGAGCAGTGAACTCCGCCCCAGGGCGGAGCCAGAAAACCTAGGTCCTAACCCTGGCTCTGCCTCTGGCTCGCTATGACCTTGGGGCCCTGGAGTAGAGGGATGGGAACCCACAGCGGACTTCTCGGTCTGGTGAGGGGAACGGGATCCTGAGGCAGGAAGTGCTAGCCAGCCCGCGTGCAGCCGCGCCGCCGGCTGTGCCCCCAACCCCATCGGGACTCGGCTAGGCCCAGCGGTGAGCGCGCGCTGGCTGGACCTAGCTGCGGCGCGGAGAGGCGGTGCTGCCCTTCGCGGTGGCACCGCACTGGGGGCGCGCGTACCTTCCACGAGGATGCGCGCCGAGTCAGAGCACTGGCCGAAAGGGTTGGTTACGTTGATGCTGTACTGGCCCAAGTCTGCCAGCTCGCCATCGCGCACCACCAGGGCGACTACGTCAGGGTCCTCGAAGACGTAGCGATACTTGGGCCCGTCGCGCAGCTCCTTGCCGTCTTTGCTCCAGCGTATGAATGGGTCCGGGAAAGCGGAAATGCGGCAAGTCAGTTTGGCCGCGCTGCCCTCGATCAGCACCACGTCCTTCAGCGGCTCCAGCACTCGTGGCGGCCCCTTCTCGCGAAGCTCCTTCCGGGACCTATCCGAGAGCTGGGTCAGGGCCCAGAGCTCCCACTACGCGGATCTGCACCACCCGCACCAAATCCCCTGCCCGCCCCTCGGCCATTAGAGCTTTAAATATGGGGGTGGGTAGGGAGGGGGCCTGCTCTTGAGTTGTTACCCTGATGAAATGAATGCTCTTGTTGGCCACCTTTGCACACCTTGCCAATCGCTCTCCCCTAAGTTACAGTGCTCAGCTACCACCCACCCCCACGCATCAGTGCGCCTTCTGCAACTCCGGTTCCCCTTCTCCTGAGGGCTTGGGGCTCTCCCTCACCTATGGCCCCGGTAAGAGGCCTGGATGCGAATGGCCGCGCTCTGGACCTGCGGGTCGTTGATATCCAGGGTACATCCCGGAGGTGGGGCCGCAGCCGCTGGTTTTTTGGCGGGAGCTGCTTTGGACATCTGGGGAGTGCAAAACAAACATGGGGTTTAGGCTGACATAGAAACATTGACGTTTAGCCTTTCCCGGTCAGTTCAGAACATCCTGGCAATGGGAGTGTCCGAGGCTGGTCTGAGAATAGGGACTCACCGTGGGCGAGTGGACTTCGGGACTTGGGTCCACTAGCTGGGTAGTAGGTGGGACAGAGCCCTTCTGGAAAGCACAGTAGGAGCACGGGCAGGTGCTCAGCCCAGGGCCCTGGTTTTATACATCGCTCCCCTCCTTGCCTTGTTTGGCCTGGTTGCCCCAAGGCCCCCTGGGACCCCTAGCCCCACCCCTTGACCTAAGAGGGCTCCTTATTTAGCCTGAGGATGTTTGGGATGCTGGCTCAGCCCCTGGGGCAGACCCCGGGGGGGAAACCCGAGCAGCTCTGGGGTGCACTTCATGTCAGCACCAGGACAGCTGGGCAGCTGGATGCGGCCCCATCCCCTCCCAGGGCAGGGGGTAACCCTCCCACTCCTGGTAGATTCAGACAAGGGCCCAGGCTGGCAAGAGATTCAGCTCCCCACTGGCACAGTTCTACACTCTGGTCAGTCCCCAGACAGTTGGACAACAATGTCATTCCCAGGACACTGTCCGTTAAAGGGTGCAAGTGTTTGTGGGGGTGTCCCTGAATGAAGCCAGAGTACCACAGGCGTGGGAGGGATTTCACTGTCCATCCAGCCAATTATGAGAGGGCATTGTGGCTGTCGGGACCAATCCAGAAGCACTTAATCCCCTGGCCCTGGGAGTCTAGGCTTGTCATTTCCACACTGTGCCCCCTGGTGGTAAACTGAGATCAATTTAGAGGAGAAGGCAAAGATTTTTGAGAACAGCATCCGCCTTACCACCCCAGCCCTGCTCACTTCTCTCCATACGAACATGATAAGGTCTGATGCGGCTGGGTCTGATTGTCCCTGGAGATTGGCATTCATACTGGCTCCCCAGTTCTAGATCTGCCCAAGCCCTCAAAAGTGTGCATAAGGGCATTGGACTGCCTGGGAGAAGGGGTTCAGTTTACCCCTCTGGGACTTGCCTGGAGTCCAGGCTACCCAGCCCAGAGCACCAGAAAGAGCATTGCTTCCGTGCCTTGTAACTGCCCGCCCAGATGTGGAGCACTGTCACCTTTTGATCAGAGGAATTTTGACACAGCCTTGCTGACATAAATAACCTTTGCTTCTCTGGGTTTAGAACAAGCAGCTCACATGCCATTTTCAATGGAGATGGGAAGAGAGCTCAAGATCGGAATGGGGACGGGAGAGAAACTTTACCATTTATCAAGATATGAGTTCAGGCACCTCATTTTTATATGAAAACATTCATGGTGAGTAGGGGATTAAAGATTCTCACAGGCAAACTGTATATCTTCATTGCTAAAATGACAGGTGGGCAAGACGCCTCTCTAGTCCCTTCCAGCTGACTTGAACATCCTATTATTTGATGATGATGGGGCTTGCCTCTTCCCTGGGGTCCTGAGAGGCCAAAAAGGCTGGGCTGGGCGAGGCTGGGCAAAAGGTTGTTTGGGCTGCAGCCAAGGGGCCCTCAAGCTCAGTCAGCCACACACCAGCGCTAGCCCTCTTGGCTCATGGTGGGAGGAGACTTTATTCCTTCTGATTTGCCAAAAACAGTTTCCAAGGTGGGAAGAGGTGGGAAATGCCCCCCCCCAGAACACAAGGATAACTGGCTCCCCTTACCCCTCCACCTCCAGGTACAGTCCTACATATTCCTACAGAATAGTCACCCTATTCTGCAAGGGAGCAGCTGAAGTCAAGGAGACTTAGCACCCATCAGACTCCTAGCATGCCACGGGGACAAGAATGTCCAGGTTGATGTGTCCCATGGCTCTAGGAAGATGCTCGTCTGTGGTCCCATCTCAGCAGACATGCCAACCAGAGAGAACGTCGTGCGGCTGGTGGCCTGCATGCCCAATATAAAAGCATGGAGTTGAGAGGCGGTCCTGGTTTCTTCTCTGGCCCTTCACACCATCATCACAATCTCGCCAATCATCATGACGAAACCCCTTCTGCTCTGGGGGCCAAGACCAGAGTTGGCCTGTCTCCTGAGCAGAGTGAAGGAGGCCGAGCCAGACTTGGGGCGCAGACTGGGGCATTCCAGAGCCCAGCATCCTCCAAGTTGCAATGATAGAATATGTGAAAAGAGATGGGGGGCACCACGGTCTGGTTAGATGGTAGTGGTGGAGTCCTGCCAGGACTCTAGAAACTTCAGGACAGGCAGAAGCCCCTCCTCTAAGAGTAAGGGAGAAGTGGAACCCCGGAAGGTCAGGATCAGGAGCCATGGTCTGAAGGTCCCAGCTGTTATAACTCAGGTCTCGCTGGCCAAGAGAAGGCTGAAATGCCCTGTCCCAGCACCCCCAGCACCCTGTACCCCCACCC
The DNA here is from genome assembly GCA_004023965.1 of Spilogale gracilis. Classification (NCBI taxonomy): domain Eukaryota; kingdom Metazoa; phylum Chordata; class Mammalia; order Carnivora; family Mephitidae; genus Spilogale; species Spilogale gracilis. Next base: position 3,805 of record PITA01017743.1, on the reverse strand, counting down.
ATCCCTCCCCATGGACCACACGTGGGTCTTGCGGCTTGCCATTTTTATTTTCTTTATGACAGACAGACAGACAGCTGGATGGCTGGGGTGGGGGGAGGTCAGGACAACACAGGCAATAGGAACTGGATAGAAGGGAAATTTCATACAAGTCAATAAATAAATAAATATGAATGGGAAGAAGAGCGAAGGCCACAGACGGGGGGTGGGGACATCCTGGGGCCAGCAAAGAGTGCTCAGAGCTGCCTCCATGGGCTAGGAGGAGGACAGGAGGATGTTGGCTCCAGTAATCACTGCCTCCAGCCCCCAGCCCTCCAGGTTCTCCTTGTGGGGATGCTGGCAGCTAGCCCATCCCAACCCACCCACCTGCCTCCTCTCCTCTCCCCCCCACCTTGCTGCCCTCTTTCACATGCTGCCTCCTGCTCCTTAGCACTGTCTGTGTGTCCTGTCGCCTCTTCACCAACACTCAGTCCCAGCCCATGGCCCCGACACCCTGGGCTCCTTCCTTTTCCCCCTCTCCAGCTATTCACACCTTTCTCAGTTGGTTCTCCCCCAGAACCTTCCTCTGGTCTCTTCTCCCTATCCCTTGGCTTCTTTTCCTGTTCCCTGTTCTCTTCCCTGTTCCCTTCCTGCTCCTCTTCCTGCTCCTCTGCTCCCGCGCCCCCACCCAGCCCGGCCCCAGCTCTCCCCCTCTGGCTCTGGCCTGGGTGGCATCCGCAAAGCCTGGGGCCTCTGTCCCTGCAGGTCCGTGAGGTAATAGACCGGCTGGATGTCGCTGCTGGTGGTGTCTGAAGCCCAGACCCGCCCGGCTCGGGATGGGCCCTGGAATGTCCTGCGGCCTCAGCGGAACCCCGAGTAGAAGCCGGAGGCCAGGCTGTGGTCGGAGCCGCCGCTAGGGACTGCCTGGGTAGGAGCGGAGCAGCACCTTGTGGCGGGTGGCAGCCTCTGCCCGGCGGCGCCGCTGCTCGCCCAGGAACTCCTTAAGCCGGTTGGTGGTGAAGGTGAGCGTCTGGCGGCGCAGCTTCATCAGGTAGGCGTCCTGTAGCCATGGGTGGGCCAAGCAGTCCTGCAAGGAGGGCCGGCTCCTGCCAGACCCAGCCAGGGAGGGTGAGCCTGCGAGGATCTGGCCTCCCACAGACCCAGTCCCAATCCTGGATTCGCGTCCCTGGGTGAGGGATCTTGGCCAACTCTGGGGCTCAGTTTCCCCATCTCAGGAATGGGGAAGGCGATCCTGCCCACCTCACAGGGCTTAGAAGCATCAGTGACGTGTAGAACAACCATTTAGTGGAGAGTAGTAGTAGGAGTAGCTGTGTATTAGTGGTAACCAGGGAGGAACTGGGGAGAGGGGTCCTTCGACTTGGACTTGGCCAGGGCAGTCTGAGACTGGGGGCAGGTAGTGCTGGGGGCTCGGCAAGTACGGGGCCTACTCACCAGGGATGTACTGAGAGGACCTTGCGCAAGAAGAGTGTGGCGCTTTGGGAGGTGTTGGGGTAGAGCTGGAAGGCATCAAAGCGGCCCCCCACAATCCGAGCCTCGGTTTCCTGGGGGTCAAGCTCGTAGAATGGGGAGCGTCCACTGAGCCTGTTGTGGAGACAGCTCAGTTGACACGTGCGGACTGAAGGTCTGCTCAGCCCCAGGGGGACATTAGTGTGGGGGCTCAGAGGGGCTCAGTGCCCTGGGCAGGGTCCATGCACACGTGTGTCAGAGGAGGGGCCATGAGGGGGGAGAGGGGAGAGGCGGCAGGTGCAGCCTGGGCACACTCACATGATGTAAGTGAGCACACCCGCTCCCCAGATGTCCGTGGCAGAGCCGAGGGGTTCTCCCTTCACCATCTCGGGAGCTGACAGGAAACAGAGGCCAAGTTGAGCCAGCTTCCTGATGGCAGGAGAGCGGGAGAGACAAGGGAGGCCCCTGGGGGCTTGAGGAAGAGGAGGTGGCCCAGGTCACAAGACCACAGATCCAGCAGGCAGGCAGGAGGGGAGTGGGGGTGACCCCCGAGGCAGATGTGGGCCACCTGAGGAGTCAGCCCAGGTACAGAATGGTGGGGTCCCCAGAAGTACAGAAGAATGTGGAACCAGGGTCACCAACTCCCCCAGATCAGCTCTGAGGTACAGCGCCCATTCACAAAGAACATGGCCAATGCCAGGTGAGAGCCATGAAAATCAGCCTGGCTGGCTCTAATCCCAGGCCTGTCCCTTCTAGCTATTGGATGCTGGCAAGTCCTAAGCCTGTCTGCCTCTCCCACGTCCTCATCTGTAAAGTGTGGCTTGTAGAATAACTCCGAGGAATAGAGCTGATGAACATCAAGTATTTAGTAGGTAGCTAAATGGTAGTTGGTTTCCCTTATGTATACATATTAATAATGGAGTCTCGGTCTAGTTTGATCAAATCCTGGCTCTAGCATTCGTAACTGATATTGGACAAATACTGAACCTCACTGCACCTCTACTTTGTCTGTAAAATGGGGGTAACCATGAAGAGAAATTGGAAAAAAAAAAAAAAAGCCCAGAAAGGACTGAGCTCACTCCTTGCATATAGCAAGCACTCACTAAAGGGCACATGAGCAAGTGGGGAGGAGTGGGCCCTGGCCGCTGCCCCTCCAGTGGTAGCCCAAGGCCCGACCCCGGGCCAGCACAGCGCCCTCACCCATGAACTCCAGCGTGCCCGTGCGGTGGCCAAGGGGCCGCAGGGCCTGGGGGTTGTAGGGCTGGGCGCTGCCAAAGTCCACGATCTTGAGGGTGTTGTCGGGAGCCAGCAGCAGGTTGTCGGGCTTGATATCCAGGTGCAGCACGTGGCGGCCGTGGAGGTAGTCCAGGCCTTGCAGCAGCTGCACCACGTAGGTGGCTACGTCATCCTCTGAGTACCGGAACCTGGTGTCGGGGGTGCCCAGGTGAAGCAGGTGACATCCAGCTCAGCTCCGCCCCCCACCAGCAGGGCACCCAGCTTCCTTAGTTACCGGTCGCTGAGCCCACAGAGGAGCTCACGGTTCCCGCAGCTCTCTGTGATGAGCACGAGATAGCGCGGGGTGATGTAGGCCTCATGCAAGGCCATGAGCCGCTCGTGGTGCAGCGTCCGCAGCACCTCGTACTCCTGCAGGACGCGCCGCTTGCCTTCGGCCGCATAGGGCACGATCTTGGCCACGAACGTCCGCCCGGTGGCATTCTCCCGGCATGCTCGCACCACACCAAAGCGGCCCCTGTGTGTGTGGGGGCATGGCACACTCAGAGGAAAGGAGCTGGGGGTAGCGGGGGCCCCAGGGAGCACATATGGTTCTGAGGGCGGCCTCTGAAGTCTGATCCTAGGAACCCAGGCTGGCAGCTCAGCTCCGCCCCTCACTGGCTCAGTACCTCAGGCAAATCCCATAACCTTTCCAACCTTGGTTTTCCCTGTCTGTGAAATGGGTGATGATAAAAGTGCCATTTCTCTCTCTCTGAGTTTTGAAGAGTAAATGACATCATACGGTTGAAAAGCTCAGCACAGAGGCGGCCAAGGAGATCTGAACCCAGTAGTGCCAGGCACCCAGATCTCAGCCCCTCCCCAACCCTGTCCAGGGCAGTCTGGTGTTCTCTCTGCATCCCACTCACTCCCCCCTTGGGTCCTCCTTCCCTTCCCAGACCCACTTGCCTGGCCTTCTCCTCCAGGAAAGTGTAGGGTTTCTGAGGGGGCCCCTGCCGAAGAGTGGTGCCCTCTGGCCCAAGAGAGCTGGGGGGACCACACACTGGGGAACTGGACACCTCCTGGGCCGGGCTGAGGCTTCTTACAGTCACCTTGGCGGGCTCAGGAGGGGGCTCAGGGGCTGGGGGCTCGG
>PITA01017742.1:20214-42634 GCA_004023965.1 Spilogale gracilis | reverse complement strand
GCGTCTTTCTCAAAACGCCAGCCGTGCCACTTTCCATCTGTACCTCGCTAAGTTCTCCACAACCCCACCGGCCAGAGAGCAGACCACAAAGCAGCTCGCCCCCCAGCTGCCCATCAGGGTCCTCCAGCTGCCCAGCAGCCTGTCTCCGCTTTGCACTTTGCCCACTGGGATGGAAGGAGCACAGTCCCGGGACATGTGCCTGCCCCAGCCCCAGGGACACAGGGTCCTCCTGCAGTCACCTCCCACGGAGCTGCACGGCGTCCTTAAATCTCCTCTCGTCCATGGCCTTCTGCACGTCCTGGGTCTTCAAACAAGCAAGAGAGAAGATGTCAAGACTCACACGTCTGTGGACACGAGGGCTGCGACGCCCAGGAGGCTCCTGGCCGCTCGCCTCTGTCACGCGGATCTTCCTGCCACGGCCAGCTGCTGGCTGCAGGGGACACGCCCAGGCCTGCGGGCTCAGGTGGCTTGGTAATGAAGGATGGGGGAGGGGGACGGCCAGCAATCTGGGGAGGGAGAGCCTGAGATCCCCAGGAAAGCAACACTGGAGTGAAACCAGGCTCTCAGAGGAAGAGCAAGAAAGCGCCACAAAGGAACCCGACTCTCGGGGGGCAGGGGGGACGGGGGCCCCTGGGGAGGTGTGCACACTGGGCCCTAAAGCGCCACAAAGGAACCCGACTCTCGGGGGGCAGGGGGGACGGGGGCCCCTGGGGAGGTGTGCACCCTGGGCCCTGCCCCTCTCGACCTGAGGATCGTGGGCAAGCGGTTTGCTCCCTGAATGACTCCGTCTCTGATCTCCACGGCCATCAGTGACAGGACCACGCCAGCCCCGACCACGTGAGTGCACACACACGCTCAGGCACACACGCATCATTTCACCCCCAAAGGCTTTCCGGGAACTCTGTTTCCCTGGCTCCTTCCAACAAGTCCCTGCTCCTAATCCCGTCACCACGGCTCTGCCCAGGTTCCACAGGACATCCGCTCAGAGCCGCCACAAGGGCCAGGAAGGGGACGGTCAGGGACAGGCTTTGGGGAATAGACAGGGACGACGTCAACGCAGCCCGCTTCCCTGAGCCCAGGGGCCTGAAGGAGGCTGGGGCACGTCAGGATGTCATCCGCCTTCGCCGCCTCACGGCCACACCTCTGCTCAGAAGGTGCCGGGGGACAGGAAGGCAGGAGCCGCTGAAACTGGAGAACTTCGGCCTCGTCCACCCCGCCCCCGGGACGCCCTCCCCAGCGTCCTCACAGACCCGTGTTCCTACACGTCGGCTTCGTGGGCGCACACATCCTCCGGACCTTAGCGGCGGTGAGGCCACGTGCCCCGGACCCAGGGCAGCAACTCGAGGCCCGGGGAAGCTCCCGGAAGCCCGCGGCGGCCTGGAACTCACCATCTGCACACACTCCACCAGCGGCAGGCGCACGGCCTGGTTCCCGCTCAGCGACACCACGCAGGCCGGGGTCTCCGGGGTGGCCTGCAGAAGGGCGACCACGGCCTCCACCCCCATGCGGCTGGCCTGGAAATGAGCACCACGGAGGTCGAACACAAGGCTGAGGCAGCATGCCCCTCCCGGGGGCCCGGCCACAGCGCCCCCAGCAGAGGCGCCTGCGAGTACAGGCCTGCCCCACGGTGTTCACAGGCGCCCCGCCTGCCCCCCACCTTCCCGGACTGTGTCCCGGAGAGCGGTCGAAGTCCACCCGCTTGCTCGTCACTCGCGTCCAACAAGGAGATTTCGACCTCACCCGACGTGGCCGGTGCGGGTGAGGGGAAGGTCAGAGGCGTGGAGAGCACTCAAGACCAACAGCCACGTATGTGGGCTGGGCCTCTGATGACCCCAGGACCTGCCTCTGGACACCCACACGTGGGCTCAGGTCTCTGGAGCCCCTGTCACCGTCGGCCCCAGGTCTGCAGGGGTCGCAGCATCTGTGTGACTGGGGGCCGAGCCCGGTTGGCGTGTCCAGGCCGGGCCAGCCGCGCTCTGCTCAGACAGGGACACTCGGAGGGGGCTGGTCCTCCCCGCCCCAGGCGAAGGCACCTGGCAGTCTGCATCCCCACTCACCAAAATCCTGTCGAAGGCCGAGGGAGTCCCACCTCTCTGCACGTGTCCAAGGATGGTCACCCGGGTGTCGTAGCCCAGCTGCTTGACCACGAGCTGCAGGAGACACAGCCCGGACACAGGGGGTCACCCCGGGCCGGCTGCTGGCACCCAGGTCTGTGCTACTCCCGCTTCACGCCAACGGGGAAAAAAATTCTCGTCTCTAAATTTTACTTCCTAAAAGGATGTCTGTTTTCATGGTGACCTGAAGATTGCTTCTGTACGAAAAATACTTTGTCTCACACATGATCTTGCTTTCTCCTACCTCGCCAACCAACGTTAAGTGATGCAATTTTTGAGAATAGATGCAGCATCCCTGATCTCTCCCAGCAGTGCAGACGTTCCCCTGAACCACCCGAAGCGGGCAGCACGCCATGCTCAGCCCAGGCACCCCCTCGGGCGGGGCCCCCCGAGGACACCGCTGGTGGCTAGGCCAGGCCACCGTCCGTGCCGGACCTCACCTCCTCCTCGATAAAAACAACGGGGTGGGGGTTCCGGGAAGCCTGCCCCCCTTCCCGTTCTGCTAGTCCACGATTCACCTCAACTGTACTTAAGTGGGAAAGAAAGCCTTTGCCCTTCTTTTGCTACTGGCCGGGCGCCTGCAGGCACAGCTCCCGAGGCTGTGAGGGTCAGGTGCTCAGCTGGTCAGGGAAGGAGGAGACAGCATGACAGAGAAGCCCAGCTGATAACGTCCTTTGCCGGAGGGATGGCTTCAAGCAGAGCCTGCCTGCCCATCTGTGGGTCTGCCTGCCCAGCGCTGCGTGCGGGACGTGTGCAGACACCTGCCCACCTGGAGAGCCTGGCCCATCCCGCTGGCCCTGGGGCTGGTGCGTCAGGCCAGCACCTTCGAGCGAGTTGTGTGGCAACGGGACCTCCCGGGCGGCCCCTCCGCAGGGCGGGGAGCACAGGACAGGCTGTCCGCAAGAGCACGGAGCCTCGTCCCTGGCAGGGCAGCTGGCACCCGGCGCTGGCACGCCCCCGACCCCACCGCATCTCCCCGGCTGTCCCGGCGGCTCTGGGGCCTCTGGGAATATTCCCAACAATAAGGCGGGAGCGGCAGGAGCCTCACTCTGCTGAAGTCATGACTCATTACAAAACCATCTTTCAATATCAGGAAGAACAAAGGGCGCCTTCACGATCATAATAATACGACGGTCCGAGCAGGGACCCTGCCAGCTGCCGTAAAGCCTCCCAGCCCTGGGCGGGCGCCCACTCACCTCCTTGATCTGCTCGGAGGTGATGGGTTTATTTTGGGTATCGATGGCTCCCTCGGCCACAATGATGATATTCAGTCTTTTCTTCCGGGCCCGGTTCTAGGGGAACAGAAGATGAACACCCTCAAACACCTAAGCCGTTTTAACAACAAATAAATCCCGGGCCCTTGGCCCCAGGCGGACGGGCCCCTTGCCAGGGAGGAATCAGCACCTAATTTCACAGGCAGGGTTTCCGGCCGTCTGGGCAGGTAAAGGCGCTCTGGGCGTGTCATGGGAGGGGGTGGGGGCAGGGGTGGCCAGGTGGATGGGCCCAGAGGCAGGCCGGCGGCCAGGCAGTCCCCGACTGGCCCCAGGAGGGAGTGAGCTCAGCGATGGGCCCCCACGGCGCGTCTACACTGCAAACCAGGCTGCCCATCTCCTCAGAAGCCAGAGCTTCCCGCCATCCCACCGTGAGCTCTCTGAGCACAGAGCCCCAGGCCTGCGCAGGAGGCGGGCGTCGAGGTGGGGGACCGGCTGGGCTGGCGCTGCATCCCCCCAGGCTCGTGGCGGCCGTCCTCCAGCAATGCCTGAACATCAGGTCTGTTCTCTGTCCCGTCCCCAGTTACAGACCCTCCTCCCGTGGGGCCCAGCGCGGCCAGTGCCCAAGGCTGCCGCAGCCCGTGCAGCCCAAGCCGTCACCGGGCCCCCCACGGCACGTCCAATCACACCTGCTGATTGATGCTGCGCTCTCTGCTTTTTCATAGATATGAGCGTGCTCTACTTCGAAGAGCTTACTAGTCTTGTTCTAAGAGGAGTAAAGATGTGGCTCCAAGAGCGAGTGGACGCGTCGAGTGTGGCCTTGGCCACAGAGCCACACGTCACCCGTAAAACGTAATATTCTAAAGGGTCACAGAGCAAGCGTCCTCTGCGCGTGGGAAGGTAAGCCGCCTTGCCCGGGCAGGTGTGCGGATGCCTCCCACGTCCCCGCAGGGACGCCTTCCTTCCCGGAGTCCTCAGGACAGCACCAGGAACCTGAGGAATGCGGGGTCACTGTCGGTCATCGTGCAGGTGGCAGAGCAGGACCCAACCGAGGACCTGGGAGGCCTCAGAGAGACGTCTCCCGTCCTAGACCGAAGTGTCTGGATCTGTGGGAGGCTCTGAGGAGTGCTTTGTAGGCCAGCTTGCCTGACAGCGTATCTAGAAGACTCTTACGGTGCTACATCCACGACCAGTAAAAATTAATCACGGATACGATGAGATCAAGTGTTTCTGCAAGAGGGAGGCCAAGCCATCCGTCTAAGGCCCACCCACTCCTCCTACGGGGAACCCCAACACGTTCTTGTTCTTATCCAAAGCTGACGGTTCATGAAGCCTGAAACCTAAGGGGCTTTGCAGATAAGGCCACACGGTTGGGAAATAAGGGCCAAATCTAAAATTCAGCGCCTAAAAACCCAGTGGGGCCTCAGCCTACCCCTTACCATGACCCTCTGACCTCTGTGCATGGCCTCAAGCAGGAGCGTGTTTCCCTGTCCCCAAGGGCTGCCACCAGAGCTTGGCCTGTGACCACGTCCTGGACCAAGACCGGGGACTGCCGGGGGAGGAAGGATGGCCACTGGGGACAGGCCAGCCCCTGGGGGGACGCGGCCACAGCTAACCTCCCGTGGGACTGCTGATTGAATGCCTGTCTGAGAGCCACGCAGAAGTGCCACGTCTAACGTCACACGGCCAGCCACGAATCCCCCACGCCAGCTGCCGGGGACCGAGGAACAGTGAGTCCACGGTGCTCCTGGGACTTGGGGCATTCCTGCATTCAGTGCCTCCTGCAGCGGCGCCCCGCCTTCCCGGAGGCACGATATGCCCAGCAAAGCTGTGCCTTCACCCGCAGATCCTTAGGTTGGGGTCAAGTGCATCGCTCCAGTTCCTTTCTTGGAACGTGGAGGAAGTGTCCTCCACACGTTCCCTGGCCGCGTGCAGAATATAGGTGCCTGCTGAATACAACCAAAACTAGCCTGTGCCCTATGCTTACAACACACACCTGCAGGACGCGGACGGTGTGGGCGGGAAATGCACCCCACACCAGGATTTCTGTCCCGGGAGCCAAGCTCGGATTCCGTCCTCAGAAGCCTTCCTGGAGAAAAACTGCCCTCCACGGATAATGCCGAATGGGGGCACCCAGGCAGCCCCAGACTACAAACACGGGGAAAAGCCTGGTCCAGCATCACACCTGAGACCTGTCCCGTGCGCCGGGGACCGCCGTCACACCTGTGCCATGCTGTGCTGGGCACAAATGCAGCTCGGGGTCAAAACACAGACCTGTTGACACTGGTGAGTGGGGGCAGAGCAGGAGATGAGCTCCCCCCCAGGGCCTGCTTCCCTGAACAGCCATCATCTCTACTTCAGACCTGACTTCAGACTCCTGCTGCTGCTTTCCATCAAAAACAAAGTTTCTGGTGTTTTTCTACGGCACCCCTTTGTGACACTGGGGGGGCAGCCGGGCACGTGAGTAGCCAGCGTATGGAAACCCTACATGACAAGCTCGAACTCACTCTAGACCCCCAGAGTTCCCACCTGCTCGTAACGCCACCCAGACTGGGGACCCCAGAGGCTCCCGCACTCCGCAGGCAGAGCCCGAGACGGGGGAGGGACACGCAAGCTCGTTACCTCGGAGAGTTTGACGCACATGTTTTCCTGCCAGCCCTCTTCTGGTGGAGACTCCGGAAGGAACACCCAGTCGGCTCCGCAGGCCAGGGCGCTCACCAGGGCAAGGTACCTATTCGCAAACAGCGCTGGTTTTGTAAGGCTGAGGCGAGGCGCCCCGGCCTGGAGCTGGCCCCGACCCAGCGTGCCGTGGGAACCGCGGGCTGCCGTCGGGGGCTACCCAGGGGCACAGCGCTCTCGAGGGGGCCCAGCTGAGGGTGCTCGCCGTCCACACTGCGTCTCCACATACGTACCCGCAGTGTCTCCCCATAACCTCGAGAACAAAGGTCCTCTGGTGGCTGGAAAACACAAAGGAAACACCCTCTTACCACCACTGGGAACAGCACGAATAGCGAGGAGGACGCACGGGAATCCTGCTCCAGGACGACGGGCGCCTAAGCTTCCCCAAAGAGCCCGTTTTCCACAAGAGCAGATGCCAGCGTGCTAGCGTTTCCCGCTCTGCGAGGCAAGGAGCCTGGGCTGACACACTTCACAGCAGGCGCTCGCTCTCCTGCACACACGCACTCCCGGGACACTCGGTGCTCCCCTCAAGGGGCAGGACTGGCGGCCAGCTCAGCACACGAGGTGGGGTGCCCGCTGGGCTGCTCTCCTGCAGAGCCGGGACACCCAGGCGCCACCACTGGGCTCTCCCAGCACCCCGGGGCCTCGAGGGCCGACAGAGCCACAGGACGTGGGTCCTACCAGCCCTGCTACTCCTGCCGAGACCCTGCATGGGCTTTCCGCCAGGACTATTCAGTCTTCCCTCCAGGAAACACGTTTTTCTTCTAAAATCAGGGGTGGGAGTCAACTTTTACTGCTGAAAATAAAAACTCAACAGCAAGCTCTTGCTCAGGTCTCAACATTCAGTAACAACCTGGAGCAAAACACCATCTGGGAAGCGCTCCGGGCCGGCACGCACGCCCACACCGCGGGACGGAGCGCCGTCCGGGGAGCCCTCTGGGCCGGCACGCACGTCCACACCGCGGGACGGAACGCCAGACGGGGAGCCCTCCGGGCCGGCACGCACGTCCACACCGCGGGACGGAACGCCAGACGGGGAGCCCTCCGGGGCCGGCGCGCACGTCCACACCGCGGGACGGAACGCCGTCCAGGGAGCCCTCCGGGGCCGGCACGCACGTCCACACCGCGGGACGGAACGCCGTCCGGGGAGCCCTCCGGGGCCGGCACGCACGTCCACACCGTGGGACGGAACGCCGGACGGGGAGCCCTCCGGGGCCGGCGCGCACGTCCACACCGCGGGACTTCTACCCCAGCCGCACCTCCGCAGGCTCCCGTGCATCTGTTACCTCTGGGCGGTGGTCATGATGGCGTCCACGACCTCGATTATCCTGTGCAAGGCGGAGTCGGTTCCGATGGTCATGTCGGTCCCGCAGAAGTCGTTGTCGATGGAGCCCACCATGCCCACCACGTTCAGGTACGCGTGCTTCTGCACCTGCTCCTTGTCGATCTCGCCTGCATGGGAAAAAGAAGAGGCCGTGACCGGGAGCCACAACAAGTAGACGTTCAGGAGCCCCCGGGGAGCAGGAGGACCAGAACGGTAGGCAAAGAGCAGCCAGGGCCCCCTCCCCTCTGTCCCCCAGTTCTCTGCGAAGTGGGGACACACAGGAAACCTATCTCAGATGGCCGTCATGAGCACTACCCAGGGTGTGCTGGGGGTGGGCAGTGCCCGGCACGGGGCAGATCCGGTACACAGAGCTCATCGTTTTCAGAGGCATGAGCTCGAGTGCCCAGGCTGGGGGCCGGGAGACCCACCCTCTCACCACCTGATGCCTCTCCAGTCAGGTGGACACAAGTGGGATTCAAGACTCTTTTACGGGAACAGAAGAGGAACAGAGGGAACAGAAAACCCATGGGAGCAACACACAGAGGCAGGGATGTACCATTCTGGGCCAACTCTGCCAGCAGTCCGCTCCACTCTTTCCGGAAGATATTGGCCCCAGTGAGACTTCCATCCCCACCGATCACACACAGGTTGGTGATGCCTCGCTGAACCAAGTTATGAGCGGCTCTCAGGCGACCTTCCCGAGTGCGGAAGGCTTTGCAGCGAGCACTGCCGATAATGGTCCCTCCCTGGAAAACAAATAAAATTACGGGCATTTTCCTTTGACCCGCAGGAGAGGAAGCAGCCAGGCTCAGCACGCGTCACCACAACCATGTCCACAAAGGACTTGCAAAGTCCAGGTCTCCTTGGTTTCATCCTTTCAGTTGGTCAGGTGTGGGTACAGTGGACAAAGGCCTGGATATCATGCGCAGGGGAAGCCGGGGAGGGTCTGGAGACGAGGACGGCCGTCAGGTAAGCACACAGAGGAGAGGAGTCTGCAGGGTGACCCATCTTTCCAGGAGGCCTGGGGTGCTGCGCCGCACCCACCGAGCCTCAGATGGCCCCCCCAGCACTGGCCAGCAGGAACGCCCAGAGGAGCGGCGTGTCCAGCAGCCCCCCTCTGTAACAAGGCCCCTGAGCCATAAGAGCTCACTGTACACACACGCAACACGGAAAACTGTGAGCCAAAGGGATGGATTTTTTGCATGTCTCCCCGCCCCTCGCTTTTTAAAGGCTAAGTCTTAAGAGAATCCAAGTTGGATCATCCAAACTTCCGAGAGTGCGAAGTCGTGATTTTTCACATTCGGTTTTTCAGAAACGAAAGATTCCTCGTTGTCTTTCGAAAAAAAGCAGGGATCCTTCCCGGACACCATGCACGCGCTTATCGAAGCCCCGTCCGTGGGCTGCCCGTCAAGTCCACACTCGCGTCACAAGCAAGGTGGTCCTCCCGCGGAGGGGGGCTGTGTGAACCACGGGAAGCGTGGGGCAGCCGGCGCCGTGGCCTGGCATGGGAAGGGGAGCCCCAGGAGGAAGGCACAGGACATACAGCCAAGACCCGGGGCTCTCTGGACCTCGACCAAGAGTGATCGGAGGGTCGTGGGATTTCTAGCAACTGATCAATCAGCAGCAGCCCATCCGCACCGAGGAGATCCCAGGCCCCAGGAGCGAAGCTACAGCTGAGGAAGGCAAAGTGACCGCTCCTGCCCCCACACACTCAGGGGCACCCGCACGTCCTGTCTCCCTGGGTGGTTCCACGTATGGCCACTCTCGGCTCCCCACCAGGGTGACTCATCTAAGGGACCCAGAGCATCGCGTGAGCTTGGGTGCACAGGGCGCTCACGTGATTTCCGCACACGGGGTGACGCGGTCCCACGGGGTGACACGGTCACGGCACTCATCATCAGCCTGGGAGTTTGTGCCCTGCGAGCAGCGCGTCCCGCTTCCCCTCCCCCAGCCCCTGGCAAAGGACCCTGTTGCCGTCTCCGGAAGTTCAGCTTTTTCCGACCGCACAGGGAAGTGAGCTCACAGGTCCTCTCCCTGCATGTGACCGACTTCGCCCCCAGGGTCCACCCACGCCGGCCCAGCCTGCGCCACTGCCTTCTTTCTTTTAGGGCTGCATTTATCCCATTTATTCCACTTACGTTCCGTTACATTTATGGACCCGTTCTTCCGTGTCACTAGCACCTCCCGCGGGACCCTGCGAATCTGGTTTCTGTTTAGCACATACTCAGCGTGCGTTCCAGACTGGCACATGCGTTTCAACAGGTCACAGCAGGCGTAGAGCTTTCCTGCACGTCCATTCTTCCCACCTGACCCGCCTCCCTGAGGATTTGGAGGCTTCTCTCAGCTCCCGTGCTTGGGGAATTCATAGGCATGAAACAGCCTGGCAGGTTTCTTTTATATTTGAAGCAAGCCATTGTTTTGCCTGAAGCCACACTTGGCTCATCCCTGCATGCACCAGGGCCACCAGAACAGGGGGGCTGTTCCCACCGTGTCTGCCGCCCTGGGAGGGGCTGTGCCCAGCCTTCGTCACAGGGACGCCACGTGACCCAAAACTCCAAGAGGAGGGGTACGGGCCGGACGTCGAGCACCAAGACCCAAGCTGCCTTAAGGAAAACAGAAACAAACCCGAAATCCACCACAAGGACCACAGGGAACACCCGTGCTCACACATACACTTTTACCGCAAGAACTGTCCTGGTTCACCACGTAAAGCTATTTAAAAAATGTTAATTAGATGAGAAACTAAGGTTGTTTTTGTTTTTTTAACCGTGTAAGTAGGTGAGAATGTGCCAGCCAGCAATCCCCCGCGTGAGGCGTGGCCGGAGCTCACGCACAGGCTTCCGACTCCACGGGGCCTCCTGCGGAGAAGCAGAGTAGGGGAAGTCAGCACGTACCACTTGCAGAATGCTCGAGACGCTCTCCCAGTTGGCTTCCACAATGTTTGTGCCACCATCCACCATGCCCTGGTAACCCTGGGGAAGAGAACGGAGACCCCTGTAAGACAGGTGAAACTCTACAGAGCTCTTTGATGGACCCGTGACTTCTGCACAACGCGAAGGACAGGACCCTGAGCCGCGCGGGGCCCGGGGGTGAGGAGCCGTCCGAGGCAAGTCCTCACGCGAAGCCTCAGGGAACGGGAACGTCTTGCCAGACTTCCCCACCGTGCTTTGGGGAAGGCGACCGTTCATCACCTAACAGCGCCCGAGGCCCTGAAAGGGAAGATACTTATTCCAAACCTGGCTGTAACCTAACCAACTCAACATGCAAACAGTGGTGTCTATCACAGCGCATTCGAGGGAGGGCTCCCGCCGGGGCCTCGGTGGGCCCGTGCGATCCATGCTCCTCTGGACGGACACACTGTGTTTCTGCAAAGCACCACGGGCACTCGGAGGCCCCACCGCAGTCAGCAGCGGCTGTCTGCCCTGAGCCGGTGAGTTCGCGGGATGGCAGCGCTCGCGGTCCCCCCACAGCCCAAGAACCATGACCTCCCGACTCCTAAGCACTTCTCGCTGCACAAGATCACGGAATCCGGAAACCTGCGTGACTCTCTCCAGGTCATTTAACCTTACGGAGGAACGGGCACTGGCCATTTAGAAAGTTGATCACAGATCGTTACGGGAGATTCAGACCTCCTAACCTAGTGAAGGTCAAGAGGACGGGAAAACTAAGGATTGTTCAAAATGAAAAGGCCCACTGAGCAGAGAACCCTGTGGGGAAGTTAATCAATAGGACAGGGACCTTCACGGGCCGTCAGTGCACGCATGGGTGCCTACTGCATACTTCCCGCCAAAAACGCGTTACTATACTCTGTACCAGACGAGGTCAGTACGGTCCGTCTTCATAACACGTAACACATATTAACCTACTATATACAACACATATAATGTATTATTTTATTATCTTTGTATCATGAAACATGGCACCATAGAGTGAGTTCTACTCATAGAGAGAGAATGCACTTACATAGACTTTTATCAGTTATTCAGAAGGAACCGGCTCTCAACTTCTCTTCATTCTCTTTCATTCCATGCCGCCTTTCTCTATTTGTCACGCACAGAACACTAGGCTAGGAACACACACCTGTGTCTGTGTGCATGTTAGTTAATAATGCTGTACAGATGTACATTGTACATAACATGTAGTTATGTGTTTACATATTTCTAATGCACTGATACAGCTACAATTACAAACATAACAAATGTGTATTTTATATATTATATACATTGTATATAAAGCATAATACCTTAGTCCCTAATACTTCTTGCTACATGGCCTATGTACACATCAACAGACGTGAACCTGTGTGTCGCAGTCACATGGGGTCACATGTGACAAACTCCAAAGGGACAGGTGGCCTGGAACAAGGTGGAGAAGCCGAGAGCAGGTGCGTGTTGGAGCCGGCAGGCTCGCTGCACCCCCAGTAAGAGGACATTACTCTGGGGCTCTGCCCCGCCCCCGGTCCCCAGGGCAGGCCCATCATCTTCATGGGGCAGTGACACACGTCTTCTCAGCACACCTCCGTAAACCTTACAGGGTGTGCGTTGTGCATTTTTAGCCCACTCCATATAAGGCATGGAGCCGCTGCGCCTGTCACTGTGGAAGGTGAGGGTGACAAGCAGGAGTGTGATTTGATCCAGGCCCCATCTCCAGAAAGGGAGCTCTTAAGAGAGGCGCTGTCTCCACAGGGCCCTGTGTGTGAGCTCCTCGAGTAGAGGCTGCAAAAGCAAGGCGTCCCTGCTTCTAACGGAGTCCAGGGATCTTCTGCACAATATCAAACACAGGTGGAGAGCCAGGTGATAGGAAGACAGAGGAAGAGATGACACACAGAGGGAGGGCCCAGCCTCAGGAGAAGCCCCACCGAGCCCTGCAAACTGCTGGGCTCCTGAGAAGAACGGACCCCGTCACTCTACATGCACGCCACAGCATGGTGTGCTGGCCGGTGTCCCAGCGTGCAAGAGTCCACAGTGGTGCAAACTGTGAGCTCACCTCCAGGACGCCTGGTTGGCAGGGACACCCCAGGAGCGGGCCCGCAGGCTGGTTACAGCTTCCTGAGCCGCCCCTCCCCTCCCCGGAGGCATGACAGCCTGCCACCCCAGCCCACACGGGGCTGAGGGCCAGAGAAACCACTGCTCATGAGGCCAGAAGGGCAGGTATAGGCTGGGCTGTCCTGGGCTGGGCAGGCAGAAACAGGATGCAAACTCCCTCTTGCTGCCTGCAGCCAGGGGAGCGATTTCCGTACACTCCACCGCACGGTCAACAAAGCGACCCAGGGACGGGGCCGCCCCGGACCCCACAGCGGTGACGAGGACACGAAGGCCAGGGGAGCGTCCCAGCTCGTCGGGGGTGTCCCTGCCACGCATGGCCGTCAGCACCGGCCCGTGTTGGGATTCTGGCAGCTCATGCTCCGGGGACAGGCACTGTGTCCTGCCTCTGCCCCGTAGGGGCCATGCCGGGAGCACGGAAGTCCCCTCTGCCTTCATGATCACTGCTCAGCAATCACACAGTGACTTAACAAAAACATTTATAAGCCCTTTTGCTGGTGCAGCAGGAACATGGAAATGCGTTCTGTAAATTCAACAATACATTTTTTGAAACGTAGAATGTTCTCCAAAGATACTTGATGTTGTGTGGCATAGAGATCCTGGGACAGCGAGGATAAAGGGGTTTTGGTGATGAGTCCACCCACCGGGTGCTCCTGTCTGCAAGCCTGGGCGGGGCAGGAAGTGAGTCAGCCCCCATCTGCACACTCACCGGGCTCATGCAACCCTGGAAAAGAGCTCCCAACTGCAGTTTTCAGCGGTGTTTCACTTACAAGGAAATGGTTACTAATTTAAGAAGACTGATTTTACACAAACGTACTGTAATTTATACATTCGGATGTGCAGTTTTGTATGGAAGTCTCTCTGGAGGCTTGAGGACTTTATCCCCACAGAGCCAGAGCCCCAGACACTTTCTTTAAAATCCTCCTTGGAATCTGCCTTCGGAGCCCGTTCCATGACTCATGTAGGAATCAAACCACAGAAAAGCCTTCAAGGTCACACTCGGTTTTTAACCCAAAGTAACGCAGCCTGCCTTGCTGATTCTCATCCACACGGTCAGCCCAAGAGACCGCCAAATGCACGTCCATTGGGTGACGTCTGAGGACATACCACAGATTCTGAAATCAACTTTGGTTCTTGTCTGAAACGTTTCTGAGTAGTGGCCCAGTCAGTGGAGGCCCCCCGTTTGTTTTCCTGGAGACGGTGCCGTGTTCTGGGGAAGCTGTTAAATCCGACCTGAGGAGAGTCCGAGCTTGTCCAGCGGGGGGCTTTCTCTTAGAAGATCTCCTACTACATATGGTTTTGGACTAAAGATCCCGAGGGAAATCTCAGTCCTGTGCTCTCTGGCCAACTCGGCGTTTCCCCTTGAACAGGTGCATTTGCCGAGTGCACCTGTCTTTTCAACTTGATCGTGGCTGTTCTGCATCTCATTCCGGATCACGTCTCATTCCCTGGACGACTCGGTCAGCAAGTCACCGACTGAGCGGCACACACTCCCACTACCCGCGGAAACAACCTATCGAAGACAGCCGCCTTCAGAAGTGTTTTCTAGACGTCATGGTGACCAACACCAGTGCCTTCTCTCTGGGTTATGCTGTCTTCAGTAAATACATACTTCCTAGTAAGTTAAGGCATTTCACTCAGAGCATCTGAGAGCAAGCACGACCTCTGAAGAGGTCAGCTCAGAGCGGCCTCGTGTCGCAGTTGGTCATCGTGCAGGACTAGGTGGGCAGGACGGGCGCCGGGGGCTCAGGCGTTAAGCGGCTGCCTTCGGTTCAGGTCATGACCTCGGAGACCCAGGATCGAGTCCCACATCGGGCTCCCTGCTCGGTGGGAAGCCTGCTTCTCCCTCTCTCACTCCCCCTGCTTGTGATCCCTCTTTGGCTGTGTTTCTCTCTGTCAAATAAACAAAATCTTTAAAAAATAAAAATAAAAATAAAAATTTAAAAGACTAGGTGGGCATGAGAGAGGTGGGCAGAGGTCCTCCGGGCGGGCAGCGGTTTCCAAAGCTCAGGAATCACGACTCTGCCGAGCACCAGGAAGCTGACCGCAGACCGTGGGATCACGCAGTCCTTCCTGTGCCCTCCCAGCCCCCGCTCGCCCCCCACCAGCACTCTTCGGGGTGTGGATGCCCTGGCCTGGGGGGCCCAACAGCCAGCCCTGCTCAAGGAGCCCCTGACTTTGGGGAAGATGCCCGCAGAGTCGCCTCTGCCCGGGGTTCCCAGTGAGAGGTGGTCAAATTCTGACCTTCTAGAACAGGGCAGAACACGGGAGGTCACGTGCTTGGTGCTCGTGGAAATCTGGCAACGGAGACCAGTGGGACGGATTTAGCCATGGGGCGTCATCAGAGTTCCTGACGCCTAAGCTGCTAATCCCCAGGTCCAGGTCAGTCATAAACGCAAAGCCGCCACAGGGCACAGCAGGTGCGTGTCGTCCCGGACAGAAAGCCCGCGGCCTCTCAGCCAGCCCCCCACCCAGCCGCACGCTGGGAACGCAGGGAGGGGCAGGGGCAGCAAAGGAGACCACCCCTCTGTGGTAACAGCACGGAAAGGGTAACGAGGACAAGCCTGGGAAAAGCCCAGGTCACCAGGTGAATAGCAGGAGGACCGGGCAGAGCGGGTTCCCAAGAGATGATGCTCAGGCGAGCGCGGCTGCGCTCCACTGTCCGGCTGGGCAGCGGCCACGGCCCCGTGTGCGTCAGCCCACACCCCTGTGTCGAATGCTGGCCGAACGGCCCGGCCCGCTCCAGCTCGGCGGTCTCCACCTCCCGGTCGCCTGCCGTCCGATCCCTTTCACGGCACGTTTGGATATCCTCGGACTACATTAAAATGCGTTACTATAGGACTATTTTCAGACGGATGTTTTGTGGTGAAGCAGCTCTCACTTTCAGGAAGTAAAGATGCAGAAATAGTACAGGGGAAACCCACAGCAGACGGCACAGTGTGGTTCTGGTCACCGTGCCCCGCCTTCCCGGCTCGTGGGGCAAGGGGGAGGTGGAGGCAGGACGGGTCAGAGCAGGGGTCACAGGGCAGACACGGCCCCCAAAGGTCAGCCTGGCACCGGGCACCCGGGCCTGCTCGGGAAGCCCAGGGCCCCACCCCGACGGGAGGTCAGGCCAGGAGGGGAACCACCACCTCTGTTGGGGAAGGGGGGTTGCTCTGTCTTCGTGGTCCTGCCCCCCAAACGCCATTTCTGACTTTTAGCACTGTGGAAGCGGGCAGCCCCGCAGATCCGAGAAGTCACAGGCCGGCAGACCTCTGTGGGGAAGGGAAAGCTGATATTCATTTACTGGCAGACACATGAGCCCTGAGCTCTGTGGGACCCCGGGGTCTGGAGACAAAGCCGCTCGGGAAGAACAGCACTCGGACCTGCTCGGAGGTCCTCCCAGCACCACTGTGGCCAGCACGCACACAGATCCTGGTTTCTGACACGATCGGCGGCTGTACATGGTGGGCATCGTGCCAGGCTTTCTCCGAGGCTCAGAAGACGGGGAGACAGGCCCTGTGGACAGTTTCACGTCGGCAGGAGCAGGCCCAACGGAGAAGTGATATTTTAAAGAGGAAAGACTTTTTACGTGAGTCCTACTTAAGGAGCTGTAATTTTTCTCAATCTGCAGAAAAGCCTTCGGCTAATAGGATTTTGATCACAAGAACAGAGGACAGATCTCCTCCCCCTAGTCTACTGAGCACAGTCTTGCAAAACCATCCCCAAGCAGCTAAAGATACCTGCAGGTCTCCAAGGGAAAATCCTAGCCTAAAAGGAAAAAAACAAAAACAAAAAAACAAAAAAAACAATGGGCTCCGTAGGTGAAAAGAATGGGTTAATCCTCCGCCACCCCAGCCTCCCCAGATGGCGCCCTGGGGCCTGGCAAGCAAGCATCACGCACCACACGTAGACCTGGCCCAGATTCCTAGCCTAGACCTGGCCCAGATTCCTAGCCAGGCCCTCAGCTGGAAGGCCAGTGTTCTCCCATCCGCAGAGGCTTCCCACAAACTGTCTGCCAAGGGAAAAAACCCAAAAACGCTTTGTTTACATAACACCAACCTAAGCGTTCAGGTGCGCCAGCGATCTGGACGCCCCAGGCAAGCTTAGGGTTTGGGCCACAAGTGAACATGTGTGTGGGACAGATTGCTGAACGAGGTCTTAAAAAATAAAACCAAACATCTTCTCAATTTGAGCCCAAATAGATCCAGGAGGGGAGTCCCTGGCAAGGGTGAGTTAGCCCCCCCAGGGAACGGGTGATGACATCCGGAGACATTGCCGTCAGGGGGTGGTCCTGGCTGGTGCCCCCCACCACCATCCCCGTAATCATGCTAGGAAGGGGGGATGAGTCGGGAAAAACTGGCAGATTTCAGAGAGGTTTGGATTTCAGAGACAGGGTCGTCGACATCTGTCACAAGGGCTGATGTGACTCCAAACTGGGGTTCACTCCAAACTCTGAGGGCAAAGCCCGAGGTTCTGAGTGGGCGGAGGACCATCCCCCCATGCAGCTGTGAAGAACGGGCCTGGTTCCCCACAATTCCTGTCTTCCAGGGCGGGGGGCAGGGGCGCGGCAGGGGGGGTGTCTCGAGAAGCAGGGCCCCGCTCTCCAGACCGACGACTCAGCTCGCATGAGTGCAGCTCCAGGCCACTCCCGCTGGCTCCCCTGTCCGCACTCGCAGGCGGACTGTTCCCGCTGCCCAGCCGCACACTCTGCCCTCTGCCCTCTCCCTGCGCGCCCCCTGTCCTCTGAGGCCCATTACCAGTTAACCAGTTACTACGAAAATACACTCACCCTGACACTACCCTATGCCCGGATTCTGTCAGGCTCTTCCTGATGGAGAAACGGTACAAATTCCCGCCATTTCCCTGAACAAAATGCGATCCTTTCAGATCCCGGACTCCTGGTGGCCCACCTGCAGGAAGGGGCAGGATGCCAAGCCCATCCCAGCTGGCAGGAGCCCTGCCCACCCTAACCCCCCGCCCCGAGGGGGCGTGAAGTACACAGCCCATAAAGTGGGCAGGAGAGGGGCGCCTGGAGGGCTCAGTCAGTGAAGCGTCTGCCTTCGGCTCAGGTGGTGATCTCGGGGTCCTGGGATCGAGCCCCGCACCAGGCTCCCTGCTGGGCAAGGCGTCTGCTTCTCCCTCTATCTCTGCTGCTCTCCCTGCCTATGCTCACTCCCTGTCAAATAAATAAAATCTTAAAAAAAAAAAAAAAAAAGTGGTCAGGAGGAAAGCAGGCCTCAGAGCCAACTCTCCCAGCGGACGATGGGCCAGCTCATGGATGCATCTGATCTCCTAGGTCAGGATTCCTCCCAAGGAAATCCGAGATGCTGGTCTCCTAAGGAAGTCCCAGCGTGCTCCAGCCCAATTCCTTACCTGTGCAGTCTGGCTCCCACTAAATATCCTACCTAAACCCCCCAGAATACAGAGCCAAGAAAACAAACAGAAATGCTTAGGTCTGAAGGATTAACGCTGACCGCTCCTCGGTGAGTTTCCACACCCAGAGACTCAGCATGTGCACAGGCTTGGCCCCTGCCCCCCATGACACTCACACCAAAGACACGTCTGGTCCCCCCTGACCTCAGCCCTGCGGGCTCTGGAAGCCATGTCAGGAATCCTTCATTGTGGAGCTGTTGTTCTGGGGGTCACAGGACTCCCACCAGCATCCCAGGCTCCATAGGCGAGATGCCGCAAGCCCCCGGTCATCCCTGGACAGTGGGACAGTTAAAAACCGACATTCACACCCCCAAGGGGTGCATCCCAGCCCTGCTGCCGGTGTGATGGGGCTCGGGAGCTTCCTCCCAGCCCTGCCCATGACAGTCACAGAAAAGCCAACTTTCTCTTTCTCAAGAAACACAGCTCAGCTCCTTTCAGTATGAAATACCGGATAGGACCGTCTTCCCCTCCCTCCCACACCCGCTGTCACCACCAAGCCCCAGCGGCGGCCGGCAAACAGCCCTGCGTACGAAGGCAACGTCCCCAGCCAGGGGGGCCCAGGCAGATCCCGTGGTCAATGACAACAGAACCTGGCTGAGGGTCCCAACCCCCAGAAGATTTTTAAAACCAGGTTCACGCAGGAAGTGTGGTCCGGCCAGGTTTGGCGGGGGGGTCTCCGCCGCTCTCAGGCACAGGGCGGCCCCTCCGTAGTCTGCTTCCAGAGCGGGAACACACGCACGTGTGGACACCTGTGGGCCACTGAACGTGGCATGGAGGGACTGCTGCGAGGGGGGGACTGGGGAGCCCGGCGCCCTGCCCCCACCATGAGCGGCCAGCGCCTCGGCCCAGGGCCACCACTCACAGGCGCACCGTGGCCCCAGAGACACCCAAACAGAGCAGGACCGAACGGGAGTCGGGGAGAGCTCCGGACGAGCCCCCCGTCATGTTAGTATCGCCCGAATGGGACAGACACAAACCCCAAACTCACTGAGCCGCCGCTCGGAAAAGCACACAAAAGCCCAAGGCAAAGAAAACCCTCTTTCCCGCGAACAAGACACGGACTGTTAAGGGGCCCAGGGAGCACAGGCTCATGGACAACCACTTCCCAGAAGGAGAAAAGGCCGGGGACGGCCAGCACCGGAGCCGAGCCAGCTCCCGGGCTGGGGACTGGGGGCTGGCCGGTCCTGCACACGGGGCAGGTGGTCGGTGCCGTGGCCTCTGTGGCTGGCCAGCATGTGGGGCGGCGAGTGGGGACGCTGGGACCAGAGTCAGAAGTCACTGTGGCCAAATGCACCAAGACCCGTCCCAAGGGACGCTGACTCGGGGCCTATCCGTCTGGAGAGCAGGGTGAGCCGGGACACTGCGCAGGTCCTCTCATCAGAGCAACTGCGAATGGGGTGTGACCTGCATCGTCCAGCCGCCGGGAGTGGGCCGTGCCCCCGTGGGGACTCTCACAGGCACGGGGGTGGTCGTGCCAAGGGGGGGGAAACGGCCCAGCACGGGCACAGAACGCACACACAAGGTGCACCTGCTGTGCTTTCAACGGCGTCCAGATCCCCTCCAGACTCTCGCACGCCACCCGGCAAGAACCAGGACACAAAACACGACGAATGGCAGTTCTGCAGAGGTGGAGCCATTCACAAAATACGCTCTTGCGTGTTTTCAGCCTCATCAGATTTCATAAATTTAAACCGTACACGTCGGTTACTTTTTCCTGATAGTTATGGAAATAACTAGCACAGTCCCAACCGCACAGGTGCCCCCCGTCCAGCCTCACTCACTTCTCCGTGGCCGGGGCCCCAGGAGGTGCCGGGCTGCATCGTGGCTCAGGCTCTTGGTTTCCACGTTAACACATGAACAGCTGGCGGGGAGGTGGTCTGGGTGCCTCCCCGCTTATTCACACTCACCCCCACATTAAACGAATATATCGCTTCTTAGGGAAGGAGGGCTACAAACAATCACATTCATCCCCTGAGACCACTTTGTGCCCCGTGGGCGGTCCCCTCCCCATGCCCTCCCTGTCACAGATCTTCTAGACCTGCACCTCCACCAGGGAGCGCCACCCCTCCCCGCGCCGCCCCCCAGCCCCCCAGCCCCTGGGGCCCTGGCCTGAGTGTGCCCGTGCAGCCGGCCGCGCCCGGTGGGCCTGAGGCTCAGGTCCCCGAGTCAGAGAAAGCGGGAGGGAGACGCGACACTGACCTCGTAAACGAAGTACACTTTGGCCCCCACGTAGATTCCCATGCGCACCACGGCTCGGACAGCGGCGTTCATACCTGCGGAAGGAACAGGGACGGGAGTCAGTGACCAGGCTGGGCGACTCTGTGTGGCTACTGCACCTGCTGGGAGAGGGCTGAGGCGCGTGCCCGCAGCGGAAGCCTCCTCACACGGGCGACGGGCCTGGCGCGTCCTTCTGGGCCGACGTCAGTGCGGCACCCGTCATCGTGAGAGCCGGGGGCACCTCCGTCGCGGCGGGCAGGGGCGGGGTGCCAACCCGCGGGGGGGCTGGACGCAGTGCCCCCCGCTCGCTAGACACCAGAGCGGATGTGTGTTTACGTGCGGTTAGCCCAACTCAAATTTATGTAAAAGGGGTAATTCCGGCGATTTGAGAAGATGAAAGAGAAGAACATGATTTCATTAGCAGCAACTGGGGTAAAACAATTCTTTAGTCAATGGCCTTAAGTTTAAAAAAAGTCACGCTATTCTATTAAAAGAAAAATTAAACCAATATATTATAAATGATACCTACTCAAGATAAATCTAGAACATCCACACTTTCCCAGAGGCTGTTACTTATTAAAAGTGGCTTTTAGAAAAAAAATTTATTTGAGAGAGAGAACATGATTGGGGTGAAGGGAAGAGGGAGAAGCAGGCTCCCTGTTGAGCAGAGAGCCTGACCTGGGCCTCGATCCCAGGACCCTGAGACCATGACCTGAGCTGAAGGCAGAGGCTTAACCCGCTGAGCCACCCAGGTGCCCTTAAAAGCAGCTTTGTGCAACATAGCCTTGTGCGTCCACTACGCTCCCATTCATTCTCCGCGGGAGCCCCACTTTTGACTGACCCATGTCGCTGGGCAACCACTGTTGGGAGACCTAAGTGAACAGGCTGTGTCATCACTGTGCCTATGAGTCGGGCCGATGAGGACAGGGGTGCGGCTGGGGACCCGGGGAGGACACGGTCCCTGGCCTCCAAGGCTCGGCGCCTGAACCCTCCCCGACTCCCCATGTGCACCCACCCAACGGCTCCAGTCTGCCTTCTCCGTGAGGTCACGTTTCAGAAACCAATGTCGGGACTGAAGATGCTGGAGAATGCGGGCCATGACGGAAGGGCCACTCCCGGAAGGCGCGGGGGCTCAGGGCTGTAACCCATGTGGAGACTCAGATCCTGTACACAGGAATGTAGACCCGCTGAGAAGACAGGTAGAAACATTTCACTGACCCTTGTCTGAGATGCAGGAACAAGCCCACTGGCTTGAAGTCTACATGGACGCAGGCATGTGTCTATCTGGAGTCTCACTACTTGGCTTAGGACATGAGGAATTTCAAGGATCTACTGATTAACAGGTGTTCATCCCTCCAGGCCCACAAACTCCATAATCGAGACTCAATCAACTCCTCTCCCACCCGCCCACACCCTCCTTCTGCAGGTGTTCTCTCTCTTGCTGCAGGCACGGCTCGCTGTCGCTCACGTCTACAGCCCCTGCCCCTAAAGCAGACATCTCTCCCGACATGTGTCCCAGATCCTGCCGTGTCCCTCTAACATGATCCACACCATGGCCAGAGTGACCTGAAACAGCTTTTCCTCTTCGGTTAGCAATTACACAAGTGATTTATAAATACATTCTTCTTGTTAAAAAAAAAAAGTTTTGGAAAAGGCGAAACTATGGAGACAGTGATGAGATCAGGGTTGCAGGGGTGGGGGGACGGGGTGGGGGGACGGGTAGGAACGCCATTCTCTCGGATGCCATGCAGCTGGTTTGGGTCATCCCACATCTGTCCAGACCCACAGGGCAGATGGCACCAGCAGTGAGCCTGGTGGAGACGACGGGCTTTGGGGGAGGGTGGGGAGTCAGGACAGGTCCACTGGCTGTAACACACGCGGCACGGGAGGGGTGTATGAAATGGGGGGACCTGGGACGCCTGGGTGGCTCAGTTGGTTAAGCCACTGCCTTCAGCTCAGGTCATGATCCCAGAGACCCGGGATCGAGTCCCACATCGGGCTCCCTGCTCGGCGGTAAGCCTGCTTCTCCCTCTCTCAACCCCCCTGCCTGTGTTCCCTCTCTGGCTGTGTTTCTCTCTGTCAAATAAAAAAAAACTTAAAAAAAAAAAAAAAAAAGAAATGGGGGGACCTATACGGGCACTCCACTCCTTCCACTCAATCCTGCTATGAAACAAAACTGCTCCAAAAAATAAAGTCTTTTAAAAAAACAGGAGGGGCGCCTGGCTGGCTCAGCCGGAGAAGTATGTGACTCCAGGTTGCCGGCTGTGAGTTCGAGCCCCACGCTGGGTGCAGAGATGACTTAGAAATCTTTTTTTTTTTTTTAAGATCTTATGTATTTTAGACAGAGATGGTGATGGAGCGAAGGGACAGCCCTACAGAAAATCCCCAGTAGACTCCCTGCGGAGCGTGGACACCCCC
>PITA01017742.1:9266-20114 GCA_004023965.1 Spilogale gracilis | reverse complement strand
GCCCGCCCCCCCAAGTCCCCCCTCCCCTCCAGTCGCACGAGGCTCCGTGGACACGTGGTACCACGCCGCTGCCTCCTCCTGCCACCCGCTGGGCTGGGACACTTGTGTATTCTCCAGAGGTCCACCGTGTTGGCGGGAGAAGCACACACACGCCCGTGTTCCTGCTCTGGATTCCACCGGGGCCTGTGCGCATCACCTGCAGGGAGGGATTCTTCAGGCGGGAGACTCCGCCCACCTGCCTGCCCTCCCCCCAGCCTCTCGTCTACTGGCACACCCGCAGCTCCCCCAAGGCTGCCGCCACGTGCCACCTGTCCCAGCTGCCAGATACTGTCCCTGAACCTCAGCCTGCAGAAAGACCTCCCTGCGAGCCCCCCACCGCCCCTCTTCTCCGGAAGAGCTCCGAGCACGCGCGGTGTGGGGCGTCAGCACAGGTGCGCCCCATGCGCGGGTCCCGGGGCAGCGGGTCCAGGCGCACCGGCCGCGCCCACAGACCTTAGCGGGGCAGGGAGGCTAGCTGCTCCAGGCCCTTTCCCAGACTCCAGGGTTCTAGGACTCGCTGTCCCAGGGAAATTACCCCCCAACAAGCATGATTAACACCGACTTCAGGCCTTCGCCCTCCTGAGCAGCCCCTCTTTGGGAGGTCACAGCTCCAGGGGGCATCTCAGAAATGCTCCATAAATGGGAGGTTGTAGACAAGATAAGCAATGGCATGAGGAAACTGTGACAAGAACGCATGATCCGGAGGGGACGCCCTGCAGACCTGTCATGGGAGGTCTGCACACCTTCCCTCCAGCCCCAGCGCCTGACTCCCACCCCGGCCTCCTGGGGGGAACCTGTGCTCACCTGAGAAGGGGCCGGTCCCCTGCAGCGCTGGGTGTCCCCTCGGCCCTGGCAGAGCCCCCCGGGGGGTTGGGGGACTTCCGGAGGACAGGGACAGGGGAGCCTGAGCTCGGCATCTTTGCGAGTTCCCCGGAGAGTGAGCTGCAGCCCAGGCCATCCGGAGAACCACCTCCAGGCCTCACCGGGCTTCTACGGCTTCTATTTAAAGTGCGTGCGCCTGAGTTAAATCAGCTGGCCTCCTCGAACAGCTGGGGCTGGCCCTGGGAGTGGGGCCTGGGGGGGGGGGCTCCAGGGGGTGCAGATGGGTGCTCGCAGAAAGCCTGTGGAGTCCGGAGTCTCTGGGGGGCGGGTATGGGGGGAATGAGGAAGTCAGGCTCTGAACAGGCTGACAGCCAAGAATTAATGAATTAATAAGCGACACAGCAGGAGTGTAAATCTTAGTCTCCATTATATTTTAACTTAAAAGATGAGTGAATTCCCTCTGGTACGATGGCTGTGCTTTAGAAACTCCGCAGGGAACTGAGGCAGAGAAAGGCCTGCAGGGCCCCAATTCTGGGTTTCACTGTTTGGGGTGGGGACTGCCTGGTCTGCCAGGGCCCCTGGAATGGGGTGTCGGGCGGGGCCTGTGGGTGGACACATTCCAAGGAGGGAACCCCAGAGGACAAAACCAAGGACAACAGAGAACGGCCCCGTGTCCCCCAGTGACCTCGTCTGGACAATGGGTTTCGTTCCTCGTGCTTTTGCTTTTGTTTAGTAGCCAGATCTGGGAATTCAAACAACTCTCCCAATTATTACCATGGGAACACACAATCCTGCCACCAGGTCAGAACCGTAATATCTAGAAAGCAAGTTCCTCCTCATTTGTAAATCTTTAGACCCTGGCCTGCAGGGTATAGAGAGGCTGGTTATGGGAACCGACAATGAATGAACAAACCCTGAAACAACTAGGGAGCAGCTGAGTGGGGGCTGTGTGATCAGCCCTTGAGGTGCGACACGCAGAACCGTCCTCAGACCGCTGTCCTGAGTCCACATATCCGCGGCTTCTCAGTTAATATCCTGCAGGGAAGAGCGGCCTTTACCATCATCCTTCCTGAATTAAAATAAAAACTTAAGGGGCGCCTGGACGGCTCAGAGGGTTAAGCCTCTGCTTTCAGCTCAGGTCATGATCTCAGAGTCCTGGGATCCAAGAGCCTGCGTCCTCCTCTCTCTCTGCCTGCCTCTCTGCCTACTTGTGATCTCTGTCTCTCTGTCAAATAAATAAATAAATTTTTTTAAAAAATTTAAAAAATAAAAACTTTAAAGAATGGAAAAGGGGCGCCTGGGTGGCTCAGTTGGTTGAGCGACTGCCTTCGGCTCAGGTCATGGTCCCGGAGACCCGGGATCGAGCCCCGCATCGGGCTGCCTGCGTGGCGGGAAGCCTGCTTCTCCCTCTCTCACTCCCCCTGCTTGTGTTCCCTCTCTGGCTGTGTTTCTCTCTGTCAAATAAATAAATAAATAAATGAATAAATAAAAATCTTAAAAAAAAAAAAAAAAGAATGGAAAAAAAGGAATTGTTGCCTTAGTCCCTGTACTGTATATGGGACACTAACATGATACTGCGTATTAACTATACCAGAATAAAAATAAAAACTTAAAACGTAAAAATAAATCAATAAATGAAAAACACCATTCCTTCCTTGAGGTCACAGAGTGCGCTGGGCCTGACTCCGAATGCTTCCTGAGATCTGCTCTGATGACTTTTAAACTTGGAATAATCTGTAGGAAGCAAGAGCTGTGTTGGTTCTCATAAAATAACGGGCTCGTTCCTGTTGTTTACCACGTGATCTAGAATACAGTCTCCTTACTAAACCCTTCAGGCCAGACGTCTGCAGCCACGTCCTGCTGCTCATCCCCATTCCCTCGCTAATATCACTACTTCAATTCCTTTTTGAAAAACAAAGGTTGTTCGGTTGTCTCACGGGCGTCGCCCTGAAATCCTGTCCTTTTCAGCGCTGTACCAAAGCAAAGATGTCAGCGTGTGTCAGGAAACAAACCTGAAGCACCTATCTTGCCGTGCTCCTCCAGTTCTCTGTAAGAGCTTCCCTGCTGCATAAGAGAGCGGGCGGAGGTCCCGAGGTGCCCTGCGTCCGGCCGCCCGCTCCCCTGCGTCCTGTCCCATCCAAACCACTGAGCTCAGCATGAAGTCAGAGGAAGCTTGGGGCAGGTCTGTGAGGGGAGCTGCAACCATCAACGCACGGGGACGGGGGCCCCTTCTTGGCCACGCACTGGGGCGCTCCATCTCTGGCAGAGCAGTCCCCGATGAGCACACACACGGTGCCCAGCCCAGGCAGGGGCTGAGAAGGAGAGCGCACAGCGGGGCGGGGCTGGGAGACGCGGTGTGGGCCACCGTGGGACGCAGGGCGCTCGCTCGCACACGCCTCCTCCAGAAGCCCTAGTGACCGAGAACGGAAGCCAGCCAAGGGGACATCTGGAAAAGAAGGCGCTCCAGGGGCCCCACGCAGCACCCCGACGTCCACTGCGGACACGGGGACCGCTGCCAGCATCCCTGGCCTGGCATCCAAACTTCAACACAAACACTCCATAGGGACCCTGTGAATACGAGCTGGGATGGTCAGCGGGGATGGCCGCCCCAGGTGCCAGAACCCTGCTGCGCTGGGGCCCCCAGCCACAGAGAGCTGCCGCGCAGAGCGGACTGCAAGGCTCAGCAGGGAGAACAAGAAGCGGGGATATCTTACTGATGATCCTCCTACTGATGAGGACTGAACGTGAGGCTGGATAAAACACACATTCACAATGGACTGTTCTAGCACGGTGACTGGATAGACTCACACACGCATCCTGCGCGCAGGGGCTCTGTGCGTCCTGCACCGCGTGGGGTCTGGTTCTCAATCTCCTCTGTAGCTGCGGGGTGTCTCTCCCGCCACGGCAATGGTGCAAAGCTCTTTGTGCAGGGGGATGAATCCTCCCTCCCAGGCCCCTCATGGGGCTCGGCTCCCACGGAGGGCTTTCTCTGGCCGTCCGGCGGCTCACCAGTGTTCTCGGCGTTTCCTCCAGCGTCACAGATGAGCTCCTGAGGCCAGATCCTTCACTGAACAAAACCCAGCCCACCTGGACGCCAGAGGGGCACCGGGCGGCAGGAGCCCTCCAGCCGCCACCCAATCCCGGTCCCCAGGAGGCCCCGCCCCTCCTGGCCATTCCACAAACCACCCTTACTGGAAGCAGCCAGTACCTGCAGTGGCTTTCCAGCCCCCACGAGGTAAATCCCAAGTCTCCACGGCCAGCCCTCCCCACAGCCCCACCCATGTGGCCCTGACCTCCTCCTCCCAGCCTCTGCGCACACTGCAGCCCCCTGTGGGTGGTGGGCCGTGCGTCAGGTGAGGGTCCCAGACCACAGGTGTCCTGGGCCGTCCAGAAACAGGGACTCTTTCCTCGGTCTGGCTTGCTTCCAGGCTCAGTATTAGCTCCCTGAGAAATGGGGGTCCACTGCCTGCCTGGTGGAAGACTTCACACCGGGGCGGCCGTCGTCTGTGGATGGGATGAGGACACGAAAAGGGGAACCAAACCGTAGGAATGTCAACCCAGAGCTCAACTAGTCACCCCACACAGCTCTTCTGACCGTCTTCTGGACGAAAGAAACGTCCAGCCACATCACTTACGCTCAGCTTTTTTACAAGGGGTCCTACATTGACCTTCCCGGTCAGGGTCCTCATCCAGGTCAAAGAGACAGCCTAGGCAACTGCCTCTTGCACCCAGCACGCAAGCAGGTGCCGAGCTGACCTGACCAGGTGGGGTTCTTGGGCTCCCACTAGACCCAGACCCACAAAATCAGAACAGGGATCTCAGAGAGACCCCCAGGGCAGCTGCTGCGCAACCTGGAGGGAGGAAGCTCGTGAGCCCCCAAAGGCAGGAGCGCGGGTGTGGTCCGGAGCAGGGTGCTGCCGTTTCTCTGCCGCACCTCCTCCTGGCCTCTGCCCTCCCGTGAAGACCAAGGAGCTCTGGGGAGAAGGGAAGAGGAGGGGGGAAGAAGAAGGGAGGAGAAGCGAGGACAGTGGGTACAGCGAGTGCCTCTGCACCCTTCATTGTGCAAATGAAAAATGCAGGCCCTGCCTACCGCTAGCAGGGAGCCAAACCGGGAAGCAGGACCCATTAATCAGCCTCTTGACTCTGCCCCACGCTCTGCGGCAGCTTGTCCTGACAAGCACAGTCACCGAACTCCCAGCATGCTCAGTGCCTGGTGGCACAGATGCCCGGGACACAGGGCAGTGGGACGGCACAGGGGCTTCCTGGCAGGCGTGCCGCAGGGAACCCAAACGGACCATCGTGCCAAGCTCGCTCTTTCTTAACACGAGATCACCTGTTCTTTATCCGGCCCCACCTTCCGGACCTGGTGACAGCCGCACTAGATGTACAGTTCGGTGTCCCGGCGTTTGCCTTGCCCAAGCTGCCGGCCCGTCCCCAGGTTTCTAAGGGCGACTGCTGCGGATGGCCCCTCGGGTTGGTGGAGCGTGTCCCACGGGGCCCCGCTGTCCCCGATGAAAGGTTTCAGTTCTGAACCCAAGTGTTGGTTCCCATCAAGGCAGGACTGAGTTTTTCTGAAAGATGACAAAGCGTCTAGCTTCGAGGTCACCTGGGTGGCCAGGCAGTGTGTGTGCGTCACAGAGGAGCGGGCAGGGCCTGGCTGCCCGCGGCACTCACCGCGTGACCACTGTCCTTCTAACACGCCGCCTCCTAGACGCAGCCCTGCTTGCTAGATTAATTATTTTACGTAGTCCTGCCACGACACAATGCACATGTCCAGTAAGGGGCCCCCGAGCCCAGGGAGACGAGATGCCCCACAGCCCCCGTTCCCTCTGCACCAAGCTGGACTCTGCAGCCAACACAGCCCCAGGGCGGCACGGCACGACCCCGCACCAGCAGGCTGAGCACGGCGTTCAGGCAACCCGCGGTCAACGGCAGAGCCGCCCGTGCCCGGGCTCCGGCCACCAGTGCCCCCCGTTTCTGATGACGGCTGTTCGGTTCTCAGCCTTGGGGCATTAGCCATTCCCAGATACTGCTCTGCAGACAGAAGAGTGCTTTTCATCAGTGAAGCTTCAAGTCACTGAACTGACTTAATGAGAAAAGGAAGGAGCCAGGAGTTCGGTCACCCAGCATTTTATGAAAGGGAGTGGCCTCCCAAGCCCTAGCGAGATTCAAGGGGGAGCCATCCAGCAAACATCTGAGAGCCTGCCTCGGGCCACGTCCCCTGCTGGACACCAGAAATGCACCGGAACCGATTTCCCCTGCTCTCCGCAGACTCATGGCCCCGCCCCATTTGCCACTTAGAACTCAAGGCAGCCGGTTCCTTGCAAAGTTCGCCTGCTCCCGCAGGGACGGAGAACAAGTCAGCGCACAGAGTGGAGGTCTGCCACCGGCGTCCTGATTCTTTAAAGACTGCCACAGACTCAGTATGTGAGCTCTCTGGGGACCGTCTCCGTGTTCGCTGTACCTTAGGCAAAAGAGGGCTTTCTAGTTTAGGGCCGCGCTGCCCACAGAGGGCACTTGGTCTCTCCACGTCCTCATCTGCCCGGGGCTGAGCCCACGGTCCGTGTCTACGCCCATGGCTCGTTTTGGGGGGATGACACAATCTTGCTCGAGGGTGGCTACTTAGTCACGGCAAGGCTGTCTGTCCAGCAAGGTGGAACATGGGTTCAAACTTGTACACATTCCTGGTGACAGCAGAAGACATCCAAAGAATGAGAAAAATAATTAGCCCTGGAAATAGTCTTCCTTAGAGGGCGCGGCTGGGGCCGTAGGAATAGAGATGCAGGGTTTTCCTGTGTTTTTTAATAATTACTAAATTGTACTGGAAAACAAGGTGCTTCCTCGCTCTGGTATCAAGCGTCGCAGGGCCTTGGCTGCCCTAGTGCTATCCCTGTAAAGGAGTTCTCCGTCCCGCCACCAAAGCCATCTGAAAATCCTCCAGGGCACCTGAGGGGTGCAGTGGGTCCCATGTCCGATGCTTCCTTTTGGCTCAGCTCATGATCTCAGGGTCCTCAGACTTTGCTTCAGCAGGGAGTCTGCGTGATTCTGTCTGCCCCCGCCCCCACTCCTCCTCTCTCTGTCTCTGTAGTACATACATACACACATACACACATAAAATCTTTACAACTCAGACTTTGGATTTTGCAAGGCCCCTGGAGAGCGAGGCCTACTGGGAGATCCCTGGGACTGAAATCTGACAGAGGCTGGCTTCAATCCTGCCGAATGCCACACCCGAGCTGTGTGACCTGAACCAAGTCACTATGTCTTTGTAGCTCTTTCTCCCTACCTCCGAACGATGGGATCAGGCCTGGAGATAACTGCAAAGCTCCTGGTCCACAAAACATGTGCAACGAACAGCAGCGACGCTCACTGCCCCCCCCCCCGCCCCCCCGCCCTGCCTGCTGTGGAATCTGACCAAAATTTCACATCTGGTTGGAAGACCTGACATTAAGATGTGCATGTGCTCCCCAGATCTGAGTAGGAGCTAAGTTCTCCCTACCCAGAGAAAAGCACTTGCTGAGAGAATTTGGAGTCAGGCTAAAAATGGCCAAGAGCCAAGCGTCTCAGGCAGTGTATGTAGGAAGGACCTTGTGGAAGGGCCTGTGAGTGTGTGGCTGCTGGGACCACGCCCTTGGAGCACAGGTCCAGACGAGCTTTCTCAGAAGGACGCACACCCAGATGCTCCATCAGGCCTGAGCCGGGATAACGGAAGGCCTCATGATTTGTATGAAGTCCAAGAAAAGCCCGGAGTCAGAGCCCCCCCCCCCCCGCCCCGGGGAGGAAAGCCCAGAGCACACAGCCCTCCCTGGGGAGGCGCAGGTGTGCCAGCGTAGAGCATCGGGCACCTCCCGTGACCCTGACACTAACCAAGTGGGCTTCTGGTGGGATTTGGATTCTCAGGATCATCTGCCACTGAGCTGAAGACAGGTGCACCAACAGCCTCTGGGACTACTCCCAGGGCTGAGCCTGGCTACGGGACAGAAAACGCTGATACGATGCATTGGGCCACCATCTCTGATGCCCACCCATCACCTACCAGGTAGCTGAAACAATCTTGTGCGGGAACTCCAGACACTGGACGCATTCACATATTGTTTTTCAATAGACACAGCACCTTAATTGCAAATAACCTTGAAACTCTGGCCTTGAAGCCTGGTGGTTTTAGAGCCTAGTTCCTCTTCCTGTGCCAACGCTGTATTTCCCTTTCAAGGCCCAGGTTAAGATTCAGGCAAGGTGCTTCTTAACGCGTGCTAGGACAGGTCTCCACATGCATGTGCTTTCCCCCCCTGTGACAGGGAAGCCACTCTAGGCCCCACCGCGACCCCACGTGGCACACCTCTGGGTGTTCATTCAAGTCACGGGGGCCATGTCCTGTTTCACTGTAGTTCCCCAATCCGGGCCTTGGCTTTATCACATTTTCCTTCTCCGGAAGGTTTACACCGGGTATCACTTTCCGAGAATAGTAGATGAGAAAGAACAGCCAGGCTTTCCCTCCCGGACGGACGGACGCAAAGGGGCCCACCGAGTGGGGCGGGGACTGGCGCCGCGGTCCCGCCCTCAACAGGACGCCGGGGACTCAAGCTCCCGGGATGCTCAGGCCTTGGCGCGCCAACCCCTCAACCTCCTGCGCGCGCCGCGCCGGGTGCCTGATGCGCGGGGCCGAGGGCCAAGGGCGCAGGGCGCACGGGAGGCGACCAGCCTGGCATCACGTAGCCGCGCGGCGGGCGGGGCTGCGCCTTCAGAGCCCCAACCTGCCGCCCCCGCGTCCGCCGGGCCGGCTCAAGGGCAACGGCAAGGTCACGCGGGCGGTGGGCCCCAGGCAAGGGCGCCGGGCGCAGCATCTGAGCGTCCCTGCACCTGGTGTGGAAAATTCAGGCACCAGGGATAGGAGGAAGAGGAAAGAAAAACCAAACCCAGCTCAGGGAGGCGTCTCCAGCCTGGGCGATCTCAGGCTCCAGGGACGCATCCGCCTGCAAAGCGGCGATCCGCTTTCTAGCGGGCGGCTCGCCCCATCCAGGAATTTACCAGGATCAGGAAACCCCACCGCCTGGGAATCCCTGCGTCCCCACGCGCCTGCAGCGCCACGGGCCCAGGCGTGGCCGTGTCACCCCCTCCTTTAAATGTAAATACTGTCTTTGGGTGTCCGCGGGCCCTGGGCTTTGGGTCCCCTTCTCCCCCAAAGCTGCCTCCACATGGTGGGGGAAGGAAGGCTGGAGCCCGAGCCCCGGGTGCCGGTGACGTCCCGAGTCCAGGCTTCCTGGTCCTTCCCCGGCAGAGGAGGCTGGCAGGGCGGGCCTAGTGACCCATTTCAGTTTTCGGTTTTGTCACGAGAGCGGCAGAAACCTTTTAAAAAGCCTCCAGCGGAAACCGAGCCGCTGGGCATCCGGACGGGGTCCCCTCGTGCTCCACGCCGCGGCCGCCCCCACGCAACAGCGGGGACCCTGCCCGCGCCGCGCGGGGGACGCGAATCCGCACGACGCGCGGCGGGGGCCCAGCCGTTGTTTCCACCCAGCGGGGGCGAGTGCAGGTGGGGGCCGTGGCATCCAGGTGGCCGCGCAACTCCCAAGCTTCCCAGGGGTGTCGGCCCCACCCTGACAAATGACTTCTGAGGGCCGTCCAAGGGACCCCACCCTTAGTCTCAAAAAAAAAACACAAAACACAAAACTAAATGTGGAGGGGGGAAAATGAACTGATCTTCCTAATAAAGGATCCTAACATCCTTCCCTCCTCCTGACCCCCCCCCAACAGCGACTCCTCCCGAAGCTGCACCGCCCACTCCTGCCCCGGAAGGTACCCCTGCGCTCCCGGGCGCCGGGCTTTCTCCGTCACCCCGCTCCAATCCGCAGCACCCCCTCCTCCTCGCTTCTTCCTGGGGCTCCCATCGCTTGTCCCCACTTGTCCCGGGTACCCCATCCCCTCTTCCCGGTCCTTCCCCTCCCATCACTTCTTCCCGGGCCCGGTCAGGCGGTCGCGCACCTTGGGCATCGCCGCCGCTGGTCAGCACGCCGATGGCCTTGCCGGCCCCGGAGAGGTGCTCCAGGAACTTTCGGAAGGAGGTCTTGCGGTTGGAGACATCGTCGTCGTCCATGGCGAGCAGACGGAGACGGTGCTGGGGCGGGTGCTCAGCAGGCAGTGCCCCCGCCCGCGCCGCCGCGACTCAGAACCGTCCGCCCCGCCCGCTCGGCGCGCGCCAATGGGCGGCCAAGGGCGGGCTCCGGGGCGCGGGGGCCGGCCGGCGGGAGGGGCGGGGCTGGGGTGCGCCGCGGGCCAGTCCCGGAGCTCGCCGGGTGGCGGTGTCTGCGGGATGAGGGAGCGCCGCAGGTGGGGGGAGCTAGGAGCGGAGCGCGCGGACCCAGCGCCGAAGCGGGGCGGAAGTAAAGCCGAAGGGGCGCGCCACAAGTGGGGGGTGGGGGGAGCGGATCGTCTCAGAGGGGCAGTGCTGCAGGTGGAGGGTGCATCGCTGGTGGGAAGAGGATCAGGGTCCGCTGGGGAGCATCTCGGGCGAAAGAAGAGCATGGCAGGTGGGTGGAGCATCTCCGAGGGGCGGGATCACAGCAATGGTGGGAGCATCGCGGGTGGTGGGGAGCGCCGCGGGTGGCGGCTGAAGCCCGGTGGGAGGAGCCTCTCGGAGGGCAAACGTCCCGGGCGCTGGGTAAGGAGCATCCCAAGTGAA
The DNA here is from genome assembly GCA_004023965.1 of Spilogale gracilis. Lineage (NCBI taxonomy): Eukaryota > Metazoa > Chordata > Mammalia > Carnivora > Mephitidae > Spilogale > Spilogale gracilis. Next base: position 9,580 of record PITA01017742.1, on the reverse strand, counting down.
AGGGAAAGCACCGCAGGTGGGTGGGAGCTTTGCAGGTAGGGGAGAGCTCCAGGGGTAGGGGCGCAGGGTGGAGAGAGCGCGGCAGGTGGCGGGAACCGTACCGCAGGTGGGCGGGGCATTCTAGGTAGGCGGGATCACAGCATGGGAGGGCGCGCCGCAGGTGGGGGCGCGGGGCCAGCGACTATTAGGGAAACAGAACCCAACGGAACCGCTCCAGGCAGGACTCCTCCCCTGGAGGCCGCCGGTGCCCTAGCTTTTTCTCCAGCTCTCCCAGGCTTCACCTGCGGCTTGAAGTCAGGCGGGGGGGGGGGGGG
>PITA01017741.1:0-42431 GCA_004023965.1 Spilogale gracilis | reverse complement strand
AAAAAAAAAAAAAAAAAAAAAAAAAAAAAAAAGAAAATGGAGACAACAAATACAGAAGCGTCTTCAATGACTTAGCTTGAAATGAACAAAATTACAGCATTCTCCTGGAGACATGATCTTGATTCATTGGCTGTTGATCAGAGAGGATCTTGAAAAAGTGTTAAAGGGGCTTCAAAATTAACCATTTATCTTCCCTATTCCTTAAATTCTGTATCTTTATGATCGATGACTTTTTAAAAAATCAGCCAAAATTTAGAGCTGTCAACAGCTAACCTAGTAAGACATTAAAAATTAAATACAATAATGAAGTTCTATTGTATTAAACATTAGTCAAATATTCTTTTAAAAAGAAGCATAAATGCTCATGAGTCAAAATCAATAATAATTCTAGAGAATTTTCTTGTGAAAAATAGGGCTATTTCATTACAATGTCAAAGTGGAACATTATTTGCATATTTAATTAAAATTTAACTAAAGGGCACCTGAGAGGCTCAGTTGGTTAAGCACATGACTCTTGGTTTCGGCTCAGGTTATGAACTCGGGGTCATGAGATTGAGCCCCACGTCTGGTTCCATGCTCAGTGAGGAGTCTGCTTGAGATTCTTTCTCTCCCTCTGCGTCTGCCCCTCCCCATCACACACTGTCTTTGTCTCTCAAAATAAATAAATAAATGTTAAAAAAATTTTTTCATTAAAACTATCTGTGAAGAATTTGGCCATCTCCAACATACTTGATGTAAATGATATGGAAAGAAGAAAGGAGTTAACATTTAGTGAGCAATAGCCACATATTGAGGAAGAATATTAAAAACATAAAGACCTTTGTGATACATAAGCAAAAATTTTGCAATCTATTCTCTTCCTCCATTATCTGTCACTATTTTTGCATACCATAGCCCATGCAGAAAAGAACCATTCCTCAACCTGGATTTCTCATTTAAGGATTACAGTGTATGAGGTAAATGAACTCCTCACACATTACATTCCTCTAGTCCTCTGTATTTTTGTTTTTGTGTGTGTGTGCTTTTTTGTGTGTCTTTAAGATTTCATGTTAAGTGAGCTCTACACCCAATGTGGGGCTTGAATTAACAGCCCTGAGATCAAGAGTTGGGTGCTCCACTGACTGTGCCAGCCAGGTGCTTCTAATCCTCTATATTTCTGGATCTCTTTGAAAAAGCATCTTAGACTTTACCTGATGCAACAGTCTAGCTAAATACTTTAGAATGATATCCTTGCCCTGCCGAATGGAATCAACGTTTTGATATGCATCGCTTGAGTTTCTTGGTTCGTGGAGATCCCATGCCCAATCTATTGGCAGTGTTGAAAATCATGAAATAGAAAAAGACATAAATCTTTTGGACAAGATGACACTGGCAGGAAACTCCCTTCCAGCTCCTTTACTTCTGTGATGATGGGATGGGCTGTTCCTGGGAAGACAATGGGCAATGTATTGTAATATTTTGACTCATAAAATTTTCACAAAAACAACTCTTTCCCAAACAAGTTTGGACAGGTTGAGTATGTGACTTTCTTGGTGTAGGGCTGCCACATGCTAATAAAACTTCTTAAGGTTCTGCTCTCCCACAGTCTGTCTGGTTTCCATTTATTCCAGGACCCCTGAATGGTCAAAAACAGTTTTAAAAGGCAAAGAGGGGCTCTTGGCTACTTTAATGTTATATTTTATGGTCCATTTTAAATTTCATTTTCACAACAATCCTTCAAAATAGATGGTACTCTCCTCACCTTCCAGATGATAAAGCAAGCACTAATGGACAAGAAACTTGATGGAGGCCAGTAAGCTGGAAAGAAATAAAACCAGGATTCCATCCAGGTGGGTTTGCCTCTAGTGTCCCAAGCTTTCCCCTGGCTCTTCCATTTTCCTCCTTTTGTGTCCTGTTGGCTCTCTTCTCTACTGTTGCCTAAGCTGGCATCTAACAAGGAGTTGGGAGGAATGCCAAGACAAGAACACCTAGTGGATAGAACAGAGCTGCTTGTTAGAGGCTTCTCCTGGATGCTCAGGCTTTTCAATGAGCTGAGAGGCAGAGTGTGTAATGGGTTGTTTGAACTCAGAACAGGGTTTAAATTCCTTCTCTGCTATTATGGAACAATAGCGCCTACCTGGAATCAGTTACATATGATACTAGACTCCTGGGAGACCACATAATCAATGGGCCATAGCCTCTCCACTAAATATACTGCATCAGCCTGTCCTTCTGAAGGGGGTGTTCCCAACTCCTGGTCTCCACTCTAATTCAACCTTAAGCCTGAGTCTCTTCTGCTCACTAGGTTAGTAACCAGTGGGCTCCAGTACCTCTTTCCTACTCCTTCCAGGCCTGAGAAGTCTTTGTGGTGGCGTCTTACACCCAACCTCCCTGGTTTTTAGCCTTTCATTTTTAGCCAGAATTAGGATTGGACTTGTCGTGGCTTGATCTTCCTGATTTGGGCTGTAGATTCCTCCCTAGGACTATCCCAGCCCCTTTGTTCTCCGTTTTCTCTAACCCTGCTACTTTAGCGGTGGCTTTCTCTTGCCTCCCAGCTCCAGTAAGGAACTACCAGCTACCTGGCCGTGGCTCCCCAGATCATTTCCGAGGTAGCCCCCCGACACACACTGGGTTGCACTCAGCATTTTAGGGGACTTGCACTCACCGGGGATTTGCACAGTTTGCCTCTAGCCTGGATCCCCACATTCCTTTTAACAGATAAACCTGTTACTTCCCTAGTGAACACCTTTCTTTCCACCCACCAGTCACTCAGCGTCTACATTTTAACAGACAATATCGTCTTTTCTGAAGCTTTTTGGAGGAAAAGGAGAAGAAAGTGGGTTGAGTATCACTACACTCCTACAGAATAAGTTCCATTTGATAGGCTATAATTTCTAGAATAAGCTTCTCTCTTGACACTAGAATTCCTATTGCAACTGCAGAGAAATGCATTATTTGCTGAATCCTTTAAAACTTTTTTATTATGAAAAGTTTTAAGCATATTCCAAAGTGTATAAAAATAGTATGATGAACGACCATCACCAGTTTCAATACTTGTCAATTCATGACCAATCTCCTTTCATCTTTACCCTAGTTGCATCTTCCATCTTCTGGATAATTTTTATACAAATTCAAGAGTTTATATCATATATCTATGAATGTTCTATAATACATCTTTTAAAGGTACAGATTCTTCTGAAAAAAAATAAAACTACTCTTATTATCCCTAAAAGTTAATAATAGTTCCCTAATATTATCAAATACTCAGTCTTTGGATTTATTTCTCCGATTGTTTTCTAAGAGATCATTTGTTGATAATTTCTTGGCTTTGTTCAAATCAGAAGCCAAAATGAATACATTACATGTTATTATGTCTCTCAAGTTTTTTGTAATACATGTTTCTCCTGTCTTTTTTTGTTTTTCTTGCAATTGTTGAAGAAAGCAGATATTTTGCTTATAGAATTTTTACATTTTGGAATATACTGCTTACCTTTGTGTGATATCCTGTCTCTTATGTTTTCTATAAAATTGGCAGTTAGATCTAGAGGCCTTGAGAAGAATCTCTTCCAACTTTTTGCAAGAATTCTTTAGAGTTAGTGGTGTGTGTGTGTGTGTGTGTGTGTGTGTGTGTGTATAAATGTTCTGAGTTTATTAATCCTCTCCAGAAAAATCTGCACAATCTCCACAAATAAAGTCACTGGAGAATCTTTATTCCTCTTCTCCAATGTCCAGCTCACTTTTTGCTAGCACTAACACTGACTTTTGCAGTCCCCCTCATTTTTTTCATTTGTTCTTGTGTTCTTTTCACTGTTTTCTTGAGGTATTTTTGTTCTCATACCTATGTTTAGGTTCATTTTTCTTTACATTATCCAAGGAGCTATAAATCATGCCAAAGACAGTTGTCTTGCCACTACCAAAATGGGTTCTGAATCCAAAACCAAAGATCACATCTGGTGTGGTCTTGTTCACTTTGGTTAGTTTTCCCCAAATTTCTGCTGAAGAATATCAAAGATCATTTGTTTCTGCTGAAGTAGTCAGTTGATCATGAACTTCCTGGTCTGGATAATTACTGTGTCAGTCATGATGGTGGCCAAGCTTCAGGCAGCCAGGGAAGAAGAGAACTGTATACACACTATATATATATATAGTGTGTGTGTGTGTGTGTGTGTGTGTGTGTGTGTGTGTGATCTGAGGAGGCACAGAATGTGTGGCAGTTTCCCTTTCTGTATTGTCAACCTCTATCAGTGGATTCTGGTAATGCCAATTTGCACTTAATGCCTTAGAAGTTACAGACAGTCATTGCCCAGATTCTTTATTTTTTTTAAGGACTGCACAATGGTAATATTTGAATGCTATTGTCCTTCCTGCATTTATTAGCTACAGTGTATTAAAACAAAACAAGCAAACTTTCCCTCATCAACTCTTTCCATTACAGACCATGGAAAGGTGAGGACTATATGCTAATGTAAACTGGGAAACTCTGAAGGTGTGATAAGGACTGCTGGCAAAAATATGATCAAACTATGGAAAGTGCTCAAGAACAACAACAACAACACCCTGATAGAACGGAGGCGGACCAGGCAGGACTGTGTAGAACCCCCTGAGGCTACACTCCCAGGAAGCAGGGAGACAGGTTCAGGGAGGAAGGGAAGTCTGACAGGTGAGGGGCAAAGGAAAAAGAAGGTGGAGCCACTGAGTCAGCCTTGGGGTGACTGCAGGGAGAGTACTTTGAAACTGGAACTAAACAGTGAGGGCTGGGGGCCAGTGAGAAAGTCTTGGGTAAATGTAGGATCAAAGGGCAGAATGTGAGCCAGCAAACCCTGCAGGGAACCTAGAGAGGGAGTTTTTGAATGAGAGCAAGGGGTTAAACTACAAAACCTAATTTAAGTAAAAGCGATGGTGTGTCTGTACATCCACCAACCACACAGAGTGTGTGAGCGAAGATGTGTTCGCTTCTGTTGTTACACAGTCTTGCTGGGCATCTGTCACAACTCAGAGATATTTGGGGCAGGGCGGGGGGCGGGCAGGCCTGAGATGGGCAATACAAAGAGGAGGAAGGGGAAAAGGAAAGGGCCTAAGTTCAAGAATACAACCTTTGGAAGAGAAATTTTTCAGTGCTGCCTTTTTCTCAGGCAGCAGTCCAAAGACACTAAAAAAATTCTTTAGAGATTGCTTAGGATCTATATTAATCCCAACAGAAAGCCATAGTTGACATAAATATTTTCATGTTCTGCCTTAAGCTAATATAACAGTGAATTATCCTTAACAATTATGATAAAAATTTTTACCATTAATTTTAAGGCAACTTTTAATAAAATCATCAGAAATCATAGTGTAGGAAAGGATCTTAAAGGTCAGATAGTTGTAGTCCTAAATGAGAATTTTAAGAAAAAATTCTCTTTCTATTAGAAAAAAAGTTGACATTTAGGTGAACTGATTCAACAGAGAGCCAAGCTCTTGCCTTGTGGGCATAGAAGAAATAACAGCTTTATGAAAGTTTTAATAATAAAAAGTAACAGGAAAAACAAACATAACTCACAAGTATTGTATATTTTTTTTTGCAAGAGGTACTCTCATATTTTATGAAATAGTAGATTGCTTACTTGATTTCCCTTTTTAAATCGGTTGTAGGCCACTCTGCAAAATATTAGTATTGAGCCCAGGATTTAGCATGAATACAGAAGTACTTTGAACTGAAATAGAAAATCAAATATGAATTTGGGTAAGATTATAGCTACTTGATGTTTTCTTTGTATTAAACACAGCTTCAGTAATCTACCTTTAACTAGAAGAGAGAAATGTTATTTATTTATTTATTTATTTATTTATTTATTTTTGAGTAGGCTCCACGTCCAACGTGGCCCTTGACATCACTACCCTGAGATCGAGAGTCGCATGTTGTACTGACTGAATCAGCCAGATGCACCCCCAACCCCCCAACTTTTTTTCCTTTTGAGAAATTTTATGTTTTGGTTTTGGGTTGTTTTTATTTTTGTTTTTTGTTTTTAAGATTCCATCCATTTTTTTTGACAGAGAGAAACACACTTAGAGAGGAAACACAAGCAGGGGGAGTGAGTGAGGGAGAAGCAGGCTTTCCGTCGAGCAGGGAGCCCAATGCGGGGCCCTGATCCGGGGACCCTGGAATCATGACCTGAGCTGAAGTCAGACTCTTAACAACTGAGCCACCCAGGAGCCCCAAGAAATTTTATGTTTTTAAAATATGTTTATATTTTGGCCATTTTTCCCATTCTTTTATTTGAGATACAATACTAAGGCTGCTGAGAAATAAAGGTTACCAGACATAGTATATTTTCACATCAGTGTAATCATTTGTAACATGTATGATGATGGAATGGTCATAGCCTTAATAAGTTCAGCCTGTTTTTTCTATTTGGTAGCTGCTAAAGGAAGTGACTTTTTCCAAATTGCCTCCAAAAAGTCATATTTAATAGTTAAAAAAGTATAACTTTACTTTTGAAAATATTTTCACTTCCTTAAAAAGGTAAATCCTCATTATTAATATTGAATATTTCAGGTCAAGTTCACACATGAAGTTGCAGCTCACTCTTCACCAACATTCCTCCCTAGATATGCAATCTAGTGTTAGGAGAAGGCTAGAGGAACATTGATAAATGCATATGTAAATCTGAAAATATTTTTTTTAACTTTTTTAAAAAAGATTTTTATTTATTTGACAGAGAGAAACATAGCTATAGAGGGAACACAAGCAGGGGGAGTGAGAGAGGGAGAAGCAGGCTTCCCGCCGAGCAGGGAGCCCGATGTGGGACTCGATCCCAGGTCTCCAGGATCATGACCTGAGCCGAAGGCAGTCGCTTAACCAACTGAGCCACCCAGGCGCCCCTGAAAATATTTTTTTTAAACATTTTATTTATTTATTTGACAGAGAGAGAGAGATCATAACTAGGCAGAGAGGCAGGCAGAGAGAGGAGGAAGCAGACCTTGACGCAGGCCTCGATCCCAGGACCCTGAGATCATGACCTGAGCCGAAAGCAGAGGCTTTAACCCACTGAGCCACCCAGGCGCCCTAAATCTGAAAATATTTAAACATAACACATAGGAATCAAAAGAATGTGTTTGTGGCAACCATTTTAATGGATCTCTCCTAGGGCAATACTACCTCTTCAAATTTTGTATGTGTGTGTGTGGAGGTGTGTGTGTGTCCTCACATTATACCAGAATCACCATTACAATATTATGGGGTATTAGTTTGTGAATATAAATGAGGAATTCTATAGCCAGTCTCAACAAATTTCTCCCCTACAATAGCTTTAAAATGTAATTTTAATTATGCTGTGCAGACACTTGAGAGCTGAAATGAACCAAATGTTGCTCTTGCCTGTGTGTCAGACTAAGCCACAAATATTGAATGTTCTATTTAAATAGAAATAGGGGCACCTGGGTTGTGGGTTGTGGGATCAAGCCCTGCCTTCACATTGGGCTTCCTGCTCAGTGGGGCTGCTTCAAGATTCTCCCTCTTTGTCCCTCTCCCCCACACTCCCTCACACACAAACATTCTCTTTCTCAAATAAATAAATAAATAAGTCTTTAAACAACAACAACAACAAAACCCCAAACAAATAGAAGACAGATTCTGAATGCCTCACTGTTCTTATTTTAACAGAAATCATAATATATGTAACCTACATCATGGGGATATTAAATGCCAACAGCCAATAATTTTGAAGGAGTTTTCACATCTAAATGAGGTATGACTTACTTTGATATGAAACCTTTTAAAGAAGATATGACATATCTGTAGAAGATATGGTTACAAAATAGTTACATAGACTCCAGCCAGGCTTGAAAACATGTCTTATTTTAGTGGTATTTATTCTGAGGACTTGAGTTACTCTGTAACCACTACCTACCTCCCAATATTGTTCTAACTAAAGGAGCTAGCACTCACTAGAAATTGTTTGCTCTCAGGAATGATTGTCACACTCTTGGTTAAAGTTAAAAAAAAATTGTGTAAAAATTGACTGACCCAATTTAGATAAGAATTGATTGTTTCAAACTGCCCACCTTCTTTACTTGTGTGGAGAGAAACAAAATGTGTAGGTGTGTGTGTGTGTGTGTGTGTGTGTGTGTGTGTGTGTTCCTGAAAGATTACTTTAAACTGGAGATAAGGTAGCAATTTTACAGAAAACAGCTCTGTGTTTTTCCATGGATCAGTGATATGGTCATTTCTGACCTCTTGCAGCACAGCTCAAATAATAAAAAATTCAAGTTAGACTTGCCATTCATTCTAAAGTAAAACTGACTTCCAGATCATTATCAGAAAAAAGTGCGGTAAACAAACTTTTGAACCATGAAACAAATAACTCCCAGGTGGTGCCTCCTAGAGTCAGGCAATTCTAGCCTTCATTTTGGAAAAAAAGAAATGTTCCCAATCGAAGCAAGCCTGTGTCTGCATCTCAGTTCTAACACCTCCTTTCCTTCCTCACTTTAGGAATAGTGTGATATCCCCAGGTAGTTCAGATGATAGTAAAGCCAGAAGACCCCCTTCCTGATGTCTGCTATTGTTTTAGTGTAGTCATAATCACTTCAAAATAGATATTGAGTATCATCGTGTAGCAATGTTTAGTCCCAGGGATGTGTAAGGAAGAGGGGTATCTGGAAATATTTTTCTGTTGCCTACTCTATAGGAGTAGGTCCCGTTGCACATTTGAACCCTGACTGGCTAGCAGAATCACCTTTCCCCATCCTGGCCATGCTTCTTGGGTCTCCACTGAGCAATGAGGGTTTAGCTGATACACAAAGCATGGAAATGAGCCCACCCCTTTCAGTCTGTGTTCACTGCACTATAGAGAGAGCTCTGTAGGATTCTTAGTGCACAGGTTAGAATGGTACCAGTTCTGGCAATGAAGGTAAAATCGGGAAATGCAAAATTGAATGGGTTACAATTTCACTGTACCTTCTGAATTTATTTCAATGGTTACTACTCTATTTTATCACTGTATATGATTGTCTTGAGGCACTGGAAGACTACGTCATGTTATATGACTGATTTACATGTGATATCATAATATGCACCCAAACTGAGCTTTTAAATAAATACTGTGATGTTTTATTTAGTAATACTACATATGTTTACTAATGATTACATAGTCCTAAGTTACTCTTGTCTCCCTAACTTTGAGGTCTATGATTTCAGGGAAAAGACTAGTGTTTATATATCTTTTGTGTTCATAAAGCCCCTTTCCCAGCACTAAATACCTTGTAGTCATATGGTTCCTTAGTTACAATTTACTTGTTTGCAAATTTTAGTGGTAACTATCTCTATAATTGTAGTGTATAAAACCTTTATATCACAGAAGTAACTTCTGGTAGAACAGTATTTAATTTTAAAAACTGAGTAGCAGCTAACTTATGCAGAACTTACAATGTCCCATGAAGTACTATTATTATTCCCATTTTGCAGACAGAGAAACTGAGGCTCAACAGAGTTGCTCAAGTTCACACAGTGCAGTTCTGCTGGATTCTATGCTGTTAACCACTATGCTATTCTTTCCTCCATGTTCACACATTTAACATGGTTCTATTTTCAACTTTAAGTTTTCTCAATTAAAACAATAAATAAAGGATGAACCATTGTGGGAAAGGATTTCATATGGTGAAGGAGCGAAGTGGCTATCAGTTGTCCTTGATCCCTTAAATTTATCTCATCATGTTTGAAGTATTTTCCATCTTTGTGACTATACTTTCAAGGAGCCCATGAATAGAAAGCCTACTCATTGTTGACATCAGAGTGAACCAAGAAAAGATCAGGTTCCAGATTTTTCAGCATGATCTGGGACCTCGTAAATACCGATGATTTTTATCAGATTAAAAGTCTGGCAGTCTACTGTTACACTGATATCAGAATTTGATGTAATTCCAAACTTGTAAATAGAGCTTAAAAAAAAAAAAACCACAAAAATGTTGTAAAGTTGTAGCTAATGATGTTTTGTCCTTTTTGCTACAGACTTTGAACATTTTATTTAAAGTACTGATTTGAAAACAGTAGCCTCTGAAGAACTGTGAGGAATGGGGATAGTCTCTGTAGGACCCTTTCAATATTAGCTGATTCTGCATTCCCCTGTTGGGCAGCTTCCTCCTGCTGCCTCTTTGGGAACCTTCTCCAACCCTTCATTGCAAATTTGCCTAGTAAAGAACAATTCCAGGTCTGGTTTCTGCTGTCACCCTAGTATCCTGGCAATTTTTACCTGCTCAGTTGGTTGCTAGTTGGTGAAAAATGCCATAAATTAATCTCTGATTATGCCATGACTGATACTAATAAGTTGATGTGTGGCACGCCCCAGGTATGTTTCAATTTGGACTTCATGAGACCATGACTTGACCCAAGGATTCTCTTTCTAGGACTGGGAAGTGTAATCTCAGTAATAGAAAAAAGAATAACACTACAGGTCTCACAGCCTGTAGGATTAAATTTAGAGACAGAAAAAAAGAATTATTGCTCAGAAAAGTGCACTGTGGGGTACATATGTCAAATGATTGGGATCATTGAACAGAACGGGGGGCAAAGCAGTAATAACACTTAAATCTCCTGACCCTAACTATACTTTCTTTAACAATTTTCCCCCTTTAAAGAATGCATGTTATAGTGAGTCTTTTGAAAAAAAAATTTTCCCTTTGGTATCTCAATAAATCCATAGGTATAGTATAATCATGAATAAGAAATTCTTACTCTTGGTTTAGTAGATATAGCTTAATAAATTATGTTCTTATGAGCACCCCTGAAGCAGGAAAAATTGCTAGTCTTCCATTCCAACTGAAAGCCTTCCTCCGAACAAGTTGTTAGAACACGTTCAGAGATGCCTATCATGGGAACATATAATAGGAAAATTGACTGTGGGAGAAGAAGGCAGGGATTAGTCACTCACAAGCTGGCAGCATAAAGACCAGGTAAAGAACTGCACCCCAACCTGACAATCACGAGGGGAACTGGCAGCCCGCCCCAGTTTGGGTGGGCACTTATTTCTTGCTGAATTAATGAGTTATCCATAGACTTTGTTAATGAAGCTGCAGATGAAATAACTTTAAAATATAATTTAAAAGGGAGACTTTAAAGAGTTTCTCGGGGCGCCTGGGTCACTCAGTTGGTTAAGCGACTGCCTTCGGCTCAGGTCATGATCCTGGAGACCCGGGATCGAGCCCCGCATCAGGCTCCCTGCTCGGCGGGAAGCCTGCTTCTCCCTCTTTCACTCCCCTTGCTTGTGTTCCCACTCTGGTTGTGTTTCTCTCTGTCAAATAAATAAATAAAATCTTAAAAAAAAAAAAGAGTTTCTGTACTCATGGCACATTCCTTAAGGATTATTACTTTCCCAATGAACAAAGATTAACCACTTTGGATAAAGTCTGAAACTCCAGGAAGTGAATAGTGACGGTATCAAGTATCAAATGCAAACTTAATGGACACGCTTTTGTTTCCTTATGCAATCACTTAATCACCCAAAATACCTGGTCTAGAGTAAATTCTCACCAGACAGCCATCCCGGTTTTCAAGTATACAATGACACCCAAGATAACTTATCTGCTACCTATATAAGGCTTTATTTACTTAGTGTTTCTGAGATAAGGCTTATGCTAGCAAATATTTTATCACTAACCTGTTCCTACTGATATCCCCCATATCCCATGCTTCACGGATGTAACTGAAGGAAATGGTGAACTGGAAGTGATTTTAACCACCTGAGGAAGGAAAGGGTCAGTCTGAGGCTATAGGAGTTTGGAAGCAGCAATAAATTCATGCTCAAAAAGGATGGGGTACCTGGGTGGCTCAGTTGGTTAAGCGACTGCCTTCGGCTCAGGTCATGATCCCAGAAACCCGTGATTGAGCCCCACATCGGGCTCCCTGCTCGGCAGGAAGCCTGCTTCTTCCTCTCTCACTCCTCCTGCTTGTGTTCCTTCTCTGGCTGTGTTTCTCTCTGTCAAATAAATAAAATCTTAAAAAAAAAAAAAGAAAAGAAAATATCTCTTTCTGGAATAGAGGTGGTGGGAGTAAATAATTGCAGAAGTGGCTATTCTTAAAATCCCCAATCCAATCAGTGTTTGCAAAGACTGAACAAGGTCAAATCTCCATAGGATTATTGGTGTGTATATCAGAGGGGACATATAAACACAAATTGCACAGTGATCTTTTTTCTTACCAGTCCTTTCTCCACCCCCCTACCCCCCTGTCTCTTTAGCCTCATTTAATCAGACAGGATGGGCTCCTAAATCTTGCTGGTGGCATCAGCTAGAACCTAATTCATTGTCCATTATTTCCTCAAGGCATGATAGTTTTCTCCAGGATACCTGTAAGCACATACAGAACACAGAAGTATTTTCCATTGCTCCTAACAAAACTCCTTCCATTGCTCCTGTAAGCCCAAGTACTAATTTCTTGTTTAAAGTTATTACAAAATACGCAGACCTAGATCAATATGTTTGGGGTTCTGTCTTATGTCCTTAGTATTTTTTTGAAAGTACCAGGAAAGAATAGATTCTGAAACACAGTGGTTCTTCTCTCAGACCTCATTATTCTGTCCTCACGATGTGCATCACAATGAAATGACTGACTAAGGACTTTGAATACAAGTAAATATAGAAGCTCTATGTAAATACACTTGTCGAATCAGGAGAAAGAAAAGGCTGGAAGGAGTTGTTTATGCTTTCTTTCATCTGAAGTGCCATTTTCTCTGTACATCAGATAGCATATTGATTTTAGTGTACTTCAATTCTCAATTTTCCATAAACCATAAAAACCTTAATGGCTTCTCCAAAACTCAAGTGAGAAACAATCAATTAATTTTCCCAGTAGTTCAACTCTGTCAAAATTAAAGTGCTATTTTAATGAATTTTTCAGGCATTTAGGATCTACACAGCAGCAGTTTAATGCCAAAAAGGCTTTCTTTTACCATGGCAAGAAACATTTAAATATATACCGATTAAATAGAGTTCAAATGTTTTAACCTTTATTATAGACACGAAAATGCAAGTCGCTTTACATGGCATTTTTCTAGGGTTTAACCTAATACTGAGTCCACAGCAGCTCCGAACAGAATTGTTACAGAATCATCCATAATATAATAATCAAATGCATCAGCTACTACCCCTTGGACACCATTCCTCTGTGTTGTGATTTGAAGAGTAACAAAAAGGGCTGTCTACTTTCTCCCATAGGTCCATATCTTACCTGGAATTTCCACTGCTAACACCACCTCTAAGACACAGGGCATTTTTTAAAGGGCACAGTAAAAATTCCTGGAAGGGAAAGAGGTTAGGCAACTAATCTGCTTTCATTTGCATAATAGCGACCAACAGGACCTCAGCATGGATTCGTTTATCAGATTAGGTAAATGTCAGCTGAGAAAGCAGAGATTACAGAGACAGTCAGGTGCAGTGCAGGGCTGGTGGAGAGGAAGTGGGCTTGTCTCTGTCTTGAAGGGACAATGAGGACAGCTTCCTGGAAAACGACAACCAAGGGTAGTGATGGAAACGAGGACGATGCTGAGAAGGATCAGGGTTTGAAAAGGCTGTGGGCCACCTCAAGGTCCAGTCTCTTTCAGACTGCTCTGAAGATGACTAAGAAGATAAAAACACTAAAACAGTCATTGGAATTGTGAAATGAGTTTAAAAATAGGACTAAACTCCAGGCTGATAGGATATCCTAGCCCATTTCATTAGGAGAATATGGACTGTACTTTGCTGGAGTAAACGAGCAGTGATGTTGATTGCTTGACAAAATTCACTTTGTTTTGGGCATGAGGACGTTTTCTGTGATCCCGCGAGGTCATCACGGTGTTTCATCTGGGGGCTGTGTAGGCATTTTTGTTCTTCTTTTTTTCTTTTTTTCCTTTTTCACTTGGGTTATTATGTAATTCTCATTTAATAACTTGGTGAATATAGGGAAGCTGTTTTGAGGAGTCTAACTGGTTTATAATTTCCTCTTTTCAGGAAACTGTATCTGTTACAGTTCCTTCACAAGGAGGAGGCACTTTCAAACGCAACCATTAGACTAATCTGCAATTTGGCCTACTTCCAGTTAGATTTCAGGGTGGTTGCGGATGGTCACGGTTCTCGTTGTTCATCTAGTCCATTGTTTATTAAAACTTTGAAGACATTCCTTCGTTCACCTGTTAATCATCTCTAGGCATTTCTGGAGTACAGGTTTTTTCTGGTTTCCTAGTGCGAGAGCAGCTTCTAGGAAGCACTTCCTGCTTCCGGTTTACAGAAAGTGGGTTGGTATTTCTTCTTGGACGCTGACCTGCCTCAAGGTTTGGAGGAGGAGGGAGCTATTGTCATTCTGGAATAAGTGCAGTTATTATCCTCCACCTTCATTTCCAGCCACATAGTTTCTTAAAGCTTAAGTTACTAGGTGGGCGGGCAAATGGAAGGTGGTGATTATCATTCAGGACATAAATAAAAATCAGGAAGCAACCCAGTCACGCAGTGCAAGAAGGAAAATCACATCATAAATTTCGTACGTTATTTTCCATTTACATAACCAGTGGCAAATATCACTGTAGTGCTTAAGTAATGTAAATATAAACCAGGAGTGACTCTATCCATGGATCTTAATGAAACATCATATATAATAAGTGCAGAATAAAAAGGCTCATTGAACAGATTTTTTAAAGTCAAAGAGAATTTAAACAAATGCTCATACATGCATAATACATATGTGCCAGGCGCTTTGTGTTCAATGCTGTTTCAGGCTGTAAAGATAAATAAACTTACAAATGCTGAAGGGACTTTTTTTTTTTTTTTAATCTTTTGGTACATCAGACAGAAACTCCTCCTGGGATGTCAATAGATTGGCAGGCTGGGCCCCACAGCTATGTAGAAATGGATGATGCTTAGTGATATGTTAAAGGGGAGATAGATTTGTCTTCACAAAATGCTTCATTCATGCTCTTTGTTAGGACTCCCTGCAATTATGATATAATCTATTTATTTCATCTTAGACGTTCACTTACCATTACATTGAAGTAGGCAAGTGAGCATTATTGTGTATTTCTTGCACATGGGAATACCAAAATCCTAGAAAACTCAAATCACTCACAAATAGCTAGGTTGGCAGAAGCAAGAATGAAACTCAAACTTCTTAAATTCAGGGGCGCCTGGGTGACTCAGTCATTAAACATCTGCCTTCAGTTCAGATCATTATCCCGGAGTCCCAGAATCAAGCCCCGCATCAGGCTCCCTACTTGAGCGGGTAGCCTGCTTCTCCCTCTCTCACTCCCCCTGCTTGTGTTCCCTCTCTAGCTGTGTTTTAAGATAAAATCTTAAAAAAAAAAAAAAAAAAACAAGAATAAAGTTCATAGATAATGTTAATACCCAGAGAGAATATATTTTGATGTATCTCTTCCCTTTTAGAAAAATTGGATCCATACTAATATATATATTATACATACATATATAATTTTTTTATTAATCTAGTAGATCATTTATGTTAACACCTACATTATTTTATGTACCACTAGGAAATAAGGGGAAAAGCCTGCCAATACTATGACACAATGCTTAACCATTTAGAATAATTATCTTATCTTGTTGAAAGTCTTTAAACATAGGTTTATCAAATCTCTTGAGTTTATATAAATAAAAAATAAGTGACACTAATTGGTTAGGCATTCCTAAAATTTTTTCATATTCAAACTTCAACTCTCTCTCTCTTTTTTTAAAAAGATTTTATTTATTTATTTGACAGAGAGAAACACAGCTAGAGAAGGAACACAAGAAGGGGTAATGAGAGGGTGCCTGGGTGGCTCAGAGGGTTAAGCCTCTGCCTTCGGCTCAGGTCATGATCTCAGGGTCCTGGGATTGAGTCTCACATTGGGCTCTCTGCTCAGCTGGGAGCCTGCTTCCCCCTCTTTTTCTGCCTGCCTCTCTGCCTATTTGTGATCTCTCTCTGTCAAATAAATAAAAAAAATCTTTATAAAAAAAGAAAAATAAGAATAAACATTTAAAAAGGGGTAATGAGAGAGGGAGAAGCAGGACTCCTGCAGAGCAGGGAGCCTGATGTGGGGCCCAATCCAGGGACTCCAAGATCAAGACCTGAGCTGAAGGCAGATGCTTAATGACTGAGCTACCCAGGCACCCCTCAAACTTCAACTCTTATGATTCACTTTGTGATTCAGATTTTTGAGTGTGTATGTTTTTCTACACAGTTATGTTCTGTCTCCACTAAGGTGTTGGTGATGCAGCATTTCTTGAAAATATTCTACTTTTGTCTCCAGAACTTGCCCTGAAGCTAATTTCCCCCAACTGCAAGTTTTAATACATGTGAAACTACAGGAAATATGATTTTATATATGTAAAAATATGAAAAACTATGCATCTTAGAATCTATGAAATATTGCATATGAACTTTTTTCCTGAGCTGTGTATCGTGAGAATTTACTGTTGTCTTTTAAATTCATATTTAAGGGCTTTACAATAGTAGGTATAATTTATGTAAACAATTCCTTATTATTGGACATTTAGGACCTTTTCGATTTTTTGCCATCATAAAGATGCACCAAACATCTTCAAATATAAACCTTTGACTATATCTTTGATAATTTCCTTAAGAGTTCTAAAGGGGAGCCTGGGTGGCTCAGAGGGTTAAGTCTCTGCCTTGGACTCAGGTCATGATCTCAGAGTCCTGGGACCGAGCCCCACATTGGGCTCTCTGCTCAGCAGGGAGTCTGCTTCCCCCTCTCTCTCTGCATACCTCTCTACCTATCTGTGATCTCTCTCTCTCTCTCTCTCTCTCTCTCTCTCTCTCTGTGTCACATAAATAAAATATTTAAGAAAAAAAACAACAAAAAAGAAAGAGTTCTAAAAATAGCATAACTAGATAAAATGATACGCAGTTTGCGTTCCCTATATATTGCCAAATTGCTTTCCAAAAGTATTGTTTCAATCTGTATGCTAACCAGTAGTATACATGGGCACACAGTGTTACATAACCAATGGTTTTCACTCTTCACCAACAGTACCTATAGGTTAAATCTTGCCTCTTGACCAACCTATCCTTTTCTTTCATTTCTTCCTTTATTTTTATTTATTACCTGCAAACACAATAATTTCTTTCTCTTTTTAGTATTTATACCATTACTGATCCCCCTCAACCAGAAAACTCTTAGTCATTGCTTTGCCAATCTATGCTAAAGGTAATTAGCTACCTTAATTTTCCCTCTGAAGTCATCTTCCTTAATCACTTTACTGCTCTAATTTTTTCGATACTCAAGGGGCCAAACCTGAATTCATTATTAGAAACTTTTTTTTATGAAGGTAGGAACCATCTATTTAATTTTCTTGATGAAATGCTTATTTATGTCTAGAACTCTATTCCATTACTCATTTTTGTTCTTGTTCTTAATACTAATATTAATACTACTAATAAAAATCACTGCTCTCTATTCTGACTTAAAAGATTTCTTTATGAAGCATTGTCAAACCCTGTGGAAATAAGCTAGGTAAAGGCATCCATCACTAGCACACTTATGGGCCATGTCTTCATGATTGTGGGATATTTATTCAGAAATGAAAAACTGTTCTTAGTATTCATCCTTTCAGCAAGCCTCCATTGAGCACACACTATAACATGCAACGCTCGATGCCTGTGGCAATACCAAGAAGCATAGGTCACCTTCCTAGACATATATATATATATGATCACCTTCCTAGACCTGTGATATAATATATATAATAATGTGATAACAATATATAAAATTTATTAGATTCTTCCTGTGTGCCAGGACTGGCCTCAGTGTTTGATGGGCACTGATACATTTAATCCACTCAACAATGACATAAGATTGGTCTTATTAATATCTGTATTTTATAGATGAGGAAACACAGCAGGTAGAAGCATTTGTTTGCTCAGGATCATACAGACAGATTTGAACCTAAAATATTTTACTTCAGTATTGGCTTGTTTAGCACATGCTTTCCTATAAGAACTTAGAGTTTGTAAGATAGATCAAACTCATACATAAGTTGCAATAAAATACTATAAACCAGAAGATATGATAGTGCAGGGGGTTGGGGAGATGAGAGAAATCATGCCAAGAAGAGGGAGGATATTAATGGGCCTTGAAAGATGGAAAGAGTAGGGTCTGGGATAGAAATAAAAGTGGATGGTTTAGTGTGGGGTGGAAAGATACACTCAAGAACCCAACACTCCTGGATTCAAATTTTGACTGCAGTATCTTATTAGTTATAAGACAACTTCTCCTAGCCTCGGGCACTCAACCTGTTTTGGATTTAATGAGCAAAGTTATATATTTGGAAGCATATCATATGTTTAGGGCATGAAAATAGTGAAAGGTAGAGGGAGTTCAAGGAGGCCTTGGGACAGTTCAGTGAGTGAGGGAGGGAAGGAAGGGTAGGCATTTGTGGGGAGCAGGTGCAACTGAAGACAAATGGAGCAGGTCTGAGCAACTGTTGGAAGATTTGAGGCAGAAGAAAGATAACCTGTCCCCATATTACTGAGACAGAAACACGACAACAAGGTTGACAGTGGTGTGCTTTGGAGTAAGGAGAGGATGAAGAAATGAATCCAGAGGACGCTAGTGGTATTGCCTGGGTGAGAGATAATAAAGGCATGAATCAGGACAAGTTTCACAGAAAAGGAGAGAGATTCCAGAATAATTTCAAAGGTAGATCTGAAAGAACTTGGTAACCAACTGGGGATTTGGGATTGAGTCAAAATGTTCCTCAGATTTTCACCCCAGGGGCCTGAAATGATAATGCCTTTTACAGAGAGAAATTGCAGTTAGTTTAGGAATGAATCAGAATTGAAAACTTGGGTGTCAGCAGTATGGATGACTTTGCAGAGTTTGAATGCAAAGGGAAGGAGAAAGTTGGAACTTTGAGTGCCAGTAACCCTAAAGCTAATTTAGGAAGGTAAATCTCTTTTGGATTAAAATTTTTATTTAGCAAAACCAAAAATTAATTATATATTATGGAGTCTTCTTTTCATTCATATCAGGGACTTTTATTCTTTTTTGGATGAGACATTCTTTTGAGAATGTAATGAAGACTGTAGACTTTCTTGTATCCGTAAGAGTGTATGTGCACGTGGAGGGGCCTGGGGTGGGGAGAGTCATAAACATACATACACAATGTTGCATACCGTTTTAGGGAGTTCTTGTATTTTTTGAAGCCCAACCCAAGAAATCCAAGAGTCTGCTCTACATAACTTCTTCTTTTTTTTTTTTTAACCAATGCATTCATATTTTTTCCAACTATAATTAACCACAGGTCAGATATTGTGCTAAGGGCCTTATATATGGACCCATGCATCTCCCTATAGGTAGTGCATTTTGAATAAGGGGAACACAGAATTAGGTTAAATAAATTGCCCAGGGTTACAAAGTTAGTGTGTGGTGAAGGCAGGGTTTGGATAGGTCTCTGTATTAGTCAGGTTTCCAGGAGAAACAGAACCAATAGGGTGTGTGTGTATCAAGCTTTGTTCTATTGACAGGGCTCAAGCGATTTTGGAGGCTGATGATTTGCAGTCAGCAGGTATATACATATCCCAAGGAGTGCTGCTGTTTCATTTCCAGTCTGAATCCCAAGGCCTGAGACCCAGGAGATCCAGTGGTGGGGTTCCCGTTCAAAGGCTGACAGCCTTGAGACACAAGGTGGGGTGATGTTTTGGTTTGAGTCCAAAGGCAGGAAAAAGCTGATGTCCTGGTTCAAAGGCAGCCAGGCAGGAGGAATTCTCTCTCATTCTGAGATGACTCAGCCTTTTTGTTCTATTCAGACCTTCAACTGGTTGGATGAGGGCCACCCACATCAGGGAGAGCAATCTGCTTTACTCAGTCTACTGATTTAAATGTTAGTCTCATCCAAAAACACCCTCCTAGAAATGTCTAGAGTAATGTTTTTTCCAGAGGAAAGTTCCTTTTCCAGAGGAAAGTATCTGGGTACCTAGTAGCCCAGTCAAATTGAAACATACAAACCATCGTTGTCTGACTCCAACTACTTTGTCATTTGAAAACATACTGTTTTTCTTAGATGAACTCTCTCTTTTTTTTTCACACATGCCTTACTTAAATTATTCATGTTAGAGCTTCTTCTCCCATGTTTTCCCTTTCCCCAGTTACGTTCCCCTAGCTGAAAATTTTATAGGTAAAAAACATTTGGATTCATTCTGTTTGCTTTCTGCTCTTTTCTTTCCCCAAGAAGATAAACCATACAAGGAAGCTTCTTCTTTCATTTTAAAGGTTCAAAAAGGTTTTTGCTGCTCAAAGTGAGTTAACAACATCTAAAAGACTCCATGGGTACCCACTAGAGGTGCATATCAGGTGTTAAAAGAATTTTCAAATTCACTGCATGCAATAGAAAAGAAGTGCTGGTTTTTGGTAGCGGGATTGAAACTTTCAGGTGTCTGCTTAGTATGCAGGGTGTGTGTTCGTAAAAGTCAATGCACGATTAAAAGAAATATATTGTGGATGTTTTTAGGCCCTGGAGCAAATCCAAAATAACAGCTGGGATTTTATATCTCCCAGGGGACTCCTCAAACTCATGAAATTCAGTCCCAAGAAGTCATAACACTCTGTTAGAGTGAAGGCCCAGGAGATGAGTAAGCTCACTTATCAGAGCACAAAGGAAATGAAAGGGAAGCTGCTCTTTCTGTCTATCACACACACTATCAATTCTTTAACGGCCATGTAAGCTTGAAAAGGTGATCAAATGCTGAAATTAAAGTGTTGGGTTTATAGGTTTTTTTTTTCCCTTTTCTATCCAGGAGGGAGGTATTACTAGTAAGAGAAAACATCTTTTCTTCATTTTATTTTGAAGATGATAAGTAAAAGAGTAGATAAAGTGAGACCATGTTTAGAAGTGTATCCTACAGCCTGTATAATCAACTATACACACTAACTAAAGTAGAATAATTAAATTAAACTAAATTCTGAGGGATCCTGGATGAGTAGCTTAAGCATCTGGCTCTTGGTTTCAGCTCAGGTCATGATCTCCAGGTCGTGGGATCAAGCCCTGCATTGGGCTCCTCACTTGGTGTGGAGTCTGCTGGGGATCTTCTCTCTCCCTCTGCCCAACCCCTCTGATTGGGCATGTGTGTACTTTCTCTCTCTGTTTCCCAATAAATAAATAAATAGATAAAATCTTTGAGAAAAATAAACTCGGACTGTAAAACCATTCAAACTGCACAGATAACTTGGTTGGACAAATTTATGTTCAAAAAGGAGCACTGATTCTTTTTTTAAAGTAGACTCCACACCCTACATAGAGCTCGAACTCAAGACTCCGAGATTAAGAGTTACTTGCTATCCTGATTGAGTAGGCCAGGCACTCCCACAAATTCTTTTTTTTTTTTTTTTAAGATTTTATTTATTTATTTGACAGAGAGAAACACAGCCAGAGAGGAAACACAAGAAAGGGGAGCAAGAGAGGGAACACAAGAAAGGGGAGTGAGAGAGGGAGAAGCAGGCGACCCAGGATCATGACCTGAGCTTAACCAACTGAGCCACCCTGGCGCCCCTCCCACAAATTCTTAATGTGAGTGAACTGATGTCTAGAAACATTGTACTGTAGTTGCAGTCTTTAAGAGGCATTGATTTTCAAATTTAATGGGGAAAATAGTTCATATTCTACTGGCTAGTAGCTATCTTCCTCATACAGGTCCCAATACCAGTAGAATTTCCTTGGGATAGATTTTTATATATAATGCTTTTATACATGAGATGACTTCAGGTAATGGGACTGAAATTTAAATGATTTAGGTTTTTTTTTCTGGTTTGAGAATAGCAAATGATCTCACAGTGTCTTCATTAGGGGGTGTGGGATGATGTGCTAGACATAGCCCAGGTGAGGTTAAATACCATCACCACCAACCATCACTGACAAGTACTTACTGTCTCTGGATCTGGGGATGCAAAGAGATAAGCTATATTTACCCTGATAGAGCTTAAAGCCTCATTACATGTACATATAAAGATGATACCAAACACTGCATATTGATGAACAACTGTTTGGATAATAAGTACTTTGAGGTGGGATAGATATGAATCCATCCTTAAGTGCTCTCTTCTTTTTAACCAGTCTCAGTTGTAGAATCTGTAAATAATATCTGACCCTAACACACAGTAGAATGTATTAAATTGATCTTCCACGACTAAACTATAATTTACTTCTTGTATCTCTAGCCTTAGCCCAAAGTCTAACACATTGTAGGAATTTTGTCTCCCTTAGTTAAAATACTATCATTTTAACAACTGTGAGCTGGAATTCCTTATCAACTACAATCTGTCGCTCATCTTAGGAGGACAATTGCACCACTGACTGTGATGTAATTATATGAACATGATTCAATCCACACCTTAGTGTACAGGTCTTCTGGGTTATGCTTGTTAGAAAAATCACATACATATAAAATACTATATAGGATGCCATTAAAACAAAAAACAAGTATAGCCAATGTTGTGGTCATTTCTATATTGTTAAAACCTAGATCTTTGCATATATACATATACCAGTTATCTGCGTTATAGCTGGGTTTGCCCTGTTCCTTTGGGGGAATCAATGACGAATGCCTTTCTGTACATAAGATTGATGGGACAAGATCCTGAAATAACGTTAAGACCAGACAAAAGTATCAAGCAGTCTTGTTTTCAGGATGGAGGGTAAGCCATTTAAGAGTAACAGGTGCTACATTTTATATTGATTTTCTGGGTTTTACTTCTCAAAGAATCTGGAAAGAAGATTTGAGCAGCTCAGACTGGATGTCTATTGATAACCCTCTGGGATGACTTGACTCTGCCCTCCCTTCAGTCCCTCTATTCCTTTACCTTTGAAGCTCTTGGGCCTGGGCCTTTCCTTGCTTTAGGAGAGACTGCCACTTGTCTTTGGCAGGTGGACAGTTATGGAATGACAGCTGGCCACTCAGCCAAGGGACTGTGGCAGGAGCAAACATCCCAGCCTGGTAGGACTGATTACACAGTGGAAACCAAAAAATAAATAAATAAATAAATAAAAATAAAAAAATCCTATCTTCCTGTTTTTCGTAATTGCTGTATTTCTCTGGCTGTGCAATTATGTTTCCAATAGAAGAGAAAGAGAAGGCTGGCAAGAACCAATGTCCTCAGTTTGGGAGAGACACTGCAATTCGTTCAGAGGCCAAAATAAACTGCAGGACAGAGAGAGTCAAAACAGTGCGGTGGTTGGTCCCCAACAATTACACACAAGTAGTTAAAGCCTCAGGGGCGAAATTCCTCAGTCCACATCAGGCTCTCAGGAGGTGAAGACATAGGTATTATCTAGCTGGGCCCCCCGTTTTTGAGGCAGATGGGTGTGATAACCCCACAGGGCAGAGACAGTTGCCAAGAGCCCTTCCTAGTATTATCCTTTTGAAATCACAAGCAAGCGCCCCCATGTCTGGGCAGAATCTTCCAGGCTGCAATGAAGCTATCCCCCTCCCCCATACCCATTCTTCCACCGATATTCTACGAGCTAATGACAAGGTAAAGAAATTAATCATAAAACCTGATCATAAAACCCTTCTTATACTTGAAGACAGCGATTAAATATTCACTTAGCCAAGGTCTCCTTGCTTCATTTAAAACAAAAGAGGTTCTCCACTCACGCCCTTCCCACTCCACCAGAAGACGTATTTCTGGAACCCGCGCTGGCCATGCCGAAAGTTGCTATTTCCCTTAGTTGAGGGCGAAGTTAGCGAATCCGTGGTTGTGAAGTCTCAACTCGGGGGAGGGGGCGACCGCCGGGGCGGGGGAGAGCGGCGAGGAGGAGGAGGGACTAGAGGGAAGGACACTGCCCCCTACTTCATCGAGGTCGTTGCCTAAGCCGCCCGAGCCGCGGGTTTGGGTTTCGGGAGCGAGGAGTGGCGGCCGCTGCGGAGCGGCGTGGGCTCCGCACCCGCGGCTCGGTGCCAGTTGGGTACCTGGCGGGCCGGGCGCGCCTGGCAGGCCCGCCGCCCGGGGCGCGGAGGGTGTGAGCGCGCGCGCCCCCTCCGTGCCCGCTCAGCCTCGCGCGCGTCTCGGGGGAGGCTCCGCCGAGAGGCGCCCTGGGAGCCCGCAGCCTCAGTCCTGCCGCCGGCGGAGCTTTGTGCGGCAGCGGCGGCGGCGGCGGCGGCAGCTACGAGTCCCACCTGCTGGTGGCGGAGAGACAAGGAAGGGGAAGAAGAAGAAGGAGGAGGGGCAGGAGTCGGCGGCGCGAGCCCACTCCTCCCGGCGGCGCCCACCTCCCGGGGGCTCCGCAGTCCCCGGCTCTCGGCCTGCACGCGGTCCCCGCCCCCGGCCCGGCAGTTCGTCCGCGCCGCGGCGGCCGCTGCTGCAGCCCAGGCAGCCCGGCCCTGCCCGCCTGGCCCGCCTGGCCCGGCCGCCGCCACCCGGAGCCGCCGACGAGTTTGAGCCCAGCGCGGGGTGAACGGCGCCGCCTCGATGTGCCCGGGAGCCGCCTCGGCGCCCCAGCCCCGCTGAGCAGCCCCGAGAGCGCAGCGGCCCGCCCAAGAGGGCGAGCGAGGAGGCGCGGCGAGCCCCGGAGAGAGGGGGCGAGCGAGCGAGGAAGAGCGAGCCGGAGAGCGAGCGCAGGGAGCAGACACCATGCCGGGCTGGAAGAAGAATATCCCGATCTGCTTGCAGGCGGAAGAGCAGGAGAGAGGTGAGTGAGGCGACGGGGCGGGGGAAGACAGGGAAGGGGGTCCGGGCCAGGGGCCGCCCCCGGTGCCTCCCTCTCCCCCAGCTCCCCCCGACCTGTCCACCGGCCGACGGGGGAGGGGCGCCGCGCCCTCCGGGGCCGCAGGCGGCTAGTAGCGGCACGGTGCGAACTGGAAGAGATTTCTTTGGTGGTGGTGGTGGTGGGGGTGTGGGGGGAAGAAGGGGAAAGAGGGAGGCTGCAGCAGAGGGAACTTTTCGCTTGGGGAAAGATTTTGCAGGGGGGTGGGTACGTAGGGGAGTAGGGGATACTCTAGCTTCTCCAGGGCCCGCTCGCACGTGGAGCCCAGCACGCCTATCTATGGGGTAGGTGGCTGGTGGGGGGTCCTGCAGTGTTTTAAGTGACTTTTCAAACTTTCCTTCTCCCGCGGCCGCCTTCTCGGTGTCCCCGCCTCTGGCTGGGCTTCGGTGGTGCTACGGTGCCCAAAGTTGCTGGAGATTCAGGGAGGAGAGGAAGAGCTTGGGGGCGGGAAGTGGGCGCTGCCGCAGGTCTCCGGAGGGGGAGGGGAGGAGGGGAACGCTGTCCCTAGGCTTGAGGGTCTGGGGCTGACAGTGATGCCTGGGAGATGAGTTATGTCCTAGCGCAGTCCCCGCTGTCAAGTTAATACCGCAGGACTGCGGGCTTTTCATAATTACTGTGTATTTTCTTTTGTAAAGGCGGCTGTCCGTGCCAGGTTGCTTGTAGACCTTTTGTGCTTCTGCCTGACAAAGTGTGCTGGGCACTTTGTTTCTGAGTGACTCGAAGAGAGGAAAGTTGAAGGCCCTTTGCACCTCAAAGTCTTGGTTCTGCTGAGGTCATTCCATGCTGTTTGGATTGTGCAGAGGTTGGCCAGGGAGTTCAGCTCGGTAACCTGGATATGATGTACTGAATGCACCAGAATTTCCTATACGGCCCCCCCCCCCGGGGGGGGGCTAAAGAGGTGTGCGCCGTGGCCTAGCAAGCATCCCGAGAGACCCTGGCTGGCAAGGTTCACCAGGCTTTATTCCCCTGCTCCTCCCACCCCTGCCGGCCCTGGCTTCGAGGAAAACGCGTTAGAATTGGATGTGTTTCAGGATGTTGGGTCCGCATGGGCTGTGGCAACAGTCGGTGCTGAGGTTAAATGGTGCTGTGTGGGTGGATGAGTGAGGAAAGCAGGAGGCGGCAAATCTGGTGTGTGGAGAAGGCAGAGTTGTCAGGGGAGCTTGAATTTTAGCAGCTTGATGGGTTGGTATGGAGGGTGGTTTGGTTATTGGGCATGCCAAAAGTTTCAGGCTTTTGAAATAATGCTTACTACTGAAGAGCCAATGTACGATTTCCAGTTTTTCTCTAGGTGGCACAACCTGTCTTTGGTTTATATCCTGTTTAATGACTCAGGGAATTCATCCCTTTTTAACCACTTCCTTATTAGATATGTGCATTCATTTTCCAGCACTCTTTCTGGCAGGTGACCCTATGTTTACCCACTCAAAAGGTACCCCTGCTTTAGAAATGCCCCTGCTTTTCCCATTAGTAAATCATATCATAAAAGTCACAAATGATGATACCAATAATTTGTAACCAGGTGAAAGCACTAAATGAAAGCATTCTGTCAAGCACGCAGTGTCTGTCGTACCAAGTAAATGTCACGATGAATTTGGTGCTAAATGAATCTGCTAAAAAAACATTGCAGTTCTGCCAACAAGTTTTATCTGAATGCTGAAATGGGTAAATTTTGGGGTTCTGACAAAATGTACTTGTGTGTCTCTTAGAAATATATGGTAACTTTGAAAGATGATCACCTGATCTGCTTGGAGGAGATAAGACTGAATTTCCTCCAGAACATAAAAATCTGAGTCAGAAATTGGGTATTCTACTTTATCTTTTCCAGTGGGAGAAACAGGGATGTTTGTTACTTGGTGTCTTTTTACACCTTAAGGATTTCTTCTTGCTTATATTATGTGATGCTTTTCTGATTAGTATTGTTTCCAATTTCATTGTCGTATTTCTTTTTGAAGTCCTGATCCATTGGGAATGCACAAATATATGTGGTCTGTTTCCTTTAAAATCGCCTACCTGGTGTTTGTGTTTCAGTTGTGTGTGTGTATGTGTGCACATATAGACATACAGACTTAAATTAACTGAGCTGCCTGCAGGATTTTTAATGCATATATCAAAGGACACAGCTTGTAATTGGTTTATTTTGGGGGGTGAATATTACTGTAATGAGCAATGTTTTCTATTTGCATTTGTAATCAGCTTGCATTTAGTTTTTTTTCCCCTTGGAATTTATAACTTTAAATGATTCAAACCGTTTCGAATTTTAGTTCTTCTTAAATATAAAAAAAATACTGAACTATCAGGTTGGTCAGGAAAATAATGAATATAGAGGGAATAAGTGCGTTTTAAATTTTGTCTGGGGATAACATTGGCCAAAATGCCAATTTCTAACGTCATTAAATTCTAACGTTGGTTGTGCTCATATAACCATTGCTTTTTCCACATCCTCCCCTCCCCCCTCCGCCCCCCCCACTGCAATTTACATTTAAACATTCTAAAACCCATTATGGAGACTACTCTAGCGGAACATTTTTTCATGTAGATTTTGTTTAGCTAAATCTCTTCCTGAAACTTAATGCAAATTAATACAGACTGCTAGCTTCATTAAGGACCACATATTTTAACAAGTATCTCTTAGCATTATTCTTTTTTTTTAAAAAAATGTTAATCTCAACTCAAAGATTTAGGGAAACTGCCTTCTTATAAGGTATTAACACATGCAAAGAAAGGGTCAGCCAATCTGTATAATTTCATGCCATACCTACACACCATTCACAACTTGGTTCATCTTGAAGGCTTCTGTCAAGATGATATTGAGTGAACTATTGCCACTGCATGCAGTGCTGAACAGAGAAACTGTAACATATGGGTTGTTGGAGTTAATGCAGTCACTTCCACAATGACATGTTAAGATTCATCCACATACAATGACATACTATTAAAATTCAGGACACATCTCTCTGTCTTCCCTCTCCCCTGATTTTCTGCTGGAGCTGATAAACCCAATCCATTTAGAAGTCATCTAATATGCTTTTGGGTAAATGTTATAGGAGAAGAGAAATGATTCTGAAAACTGTGTAATATACCACTTGCATTAAATTAAGTAATGTATTAGTTGTTTTAATCTGCTTATTAGTTTATATGTGTAATAGAAATACAGCTCTTAAGGAAAATCTCAGTAATTGATGATGCTTCCTTTGCCTTGTAGCTTTCCTTCTGATTTCTGTGGCTTTGGTTAGTAAATATGTGTGTGTGTGTGTGTGTGTGTGTGTGTGTGTGTATTCATTGGGAAAATGTATGTATTTTGTAAAGTTCCCTTTCTACTCGTTTTTGTTCTTGAGTTTTGGAGGTATACAAGTAAACTTGAGAACTTCTCTTTGGACTTCTGTAGAAATTATCATGTCTGGGATTTTACTTCTGTTTTATTGACTGAGAATATTTGGATCTCTTTAGATACAAAGAATTTAACTTTTATAAAATATCTATGAGAAAACATAGATAGCTTAAGTAGTATGCTTTTTATTATATATCTTTCGTCCATTTCATTTTCCACATCTCAAGGAGATCTGGTGACTCTATTCTATATAACTTACTTATCAAAAATTCCAGTTTGAAATTTGACATTTGTCTGGGGAGTGCTGTGGGGAAAAGAGGAGAAATCAAAATATATGGAGAGTCTGCTATGTGTGGCGCATGGTGTTGGGCACTTCATATGCATTATTTGGTATAAGCCTTACCACATGCCTGTAAGGTAGGTGTTATTATTTCCCCTGGCAGATGAAGAAACTGATGCTCACAGAGTGAAAAAAAAAATGCCTAAAGTTAAAAAGCCAAGACTTAGGGTACCAGTTTCTAAAGAGATAATACAGAAAAAGTAGTTAAGTTACATTTCTTGAGATGAACATTTTAGCATTATGTAGGTGCACACACACACACACACACACACACACACACAGACATAAAACATGCATTTTTTGGACCTAATAAACTGACACTAAATCTTTCATCAAGAATTCATCAAAAGAGTTTTTAGTTATATAAAGTGAGAAAAAACTTCAAAGTATATTTTGGGCTTTTGACAAACTGACCAGATAGGTTTATTAACTCTAACAGTAAGAATTAAAATATCAACATTTTTAACGAGAATTATTTGACTACACTTAAAGATAATCATTTAAGAGAATGGCTTTTCCACCAAAAATTTGATATGTAATTCCATAGTTTTCCTTCTTTTCAAAGAGTATTTGTCATGAAGGCAAGAATTAACAAGAATTAGGTATTTTTCCTCCCTGCAACAAACTGGGAAACTATTGTATCGTTAGTAGCCATTGTGCATTTGCTCTTTTGCCAACATTTTATTTAATTAAAGCCATTCATCTGAACTCTCAGCCTAGCTATCTATCAGAAGGCTCAGTAGCCAAACAAAGGGATTTCAGACAATTCTTTCTTCTGCAGTAACCTGATTGGTATTTTTCACCAAGAAAAAAAAGTATCATCTTAAGCTGGTAAAGGAGATTGAGAATTGACTATCGTCATTTCAAAAACTTATATTAAACGTGGCACGATGGCTGGTGGTTTAAGGCACTTAGGATCCGATCAGCTCATTTTCACTTAAATTATAATGGTAGTTTGGTAATACAAAATACAAAAATAATAGTAATACAAAGTAACTTGTCTAACAGAATGATATTCAAATGTAAAAGCAAAAGCTGAGTTTGAATTGCTTGTTTTATCTTTTATTAAAGTGTATTTCTTTATAAATTCAAAGTTTGCCCAAGTATAAATATAAAAATCTTTCAATACGGATTTTCATAGTCAAGAAACCTACTTGTTTAGGCATGTCAGTGACCAAAGGGTACTGTCCCTTTTATGGGAAGGTTAATGTTCTTTAAATATATCTGCTAATTAAAATGCACCTGATTGATTTTCCTACCACCTTTCATTTCGACAGTGATTAAACTTTAAGCAACAAATCAGGTGCTGAGAAGAATGTGAAGACGGATTTAGTACCCTAGCTGGATTCCTTAGCTTCCGTGCTGGGTGGACGGTGGTGAACGGTGGTGGACGGTGGTGGACGGTGGTGGACGGCAGGGTAGTTGAAGTAGTTGAAGTCAAATAACAGTGGGTATAAATCCCTTTAGCACTTCGCAGGTCTGCGGTCTTTTAAGTTCCCTAAGCCCGTGTAGTCTCTTCTTGAAGATGAGGACAGTAACATGTACCTCATGGGAGAAGTAAATGAAATTAACAAATGTGGAATTTATGACAGTACCTTTCTTTTTTTTTTTTTTTTTTTTAAAGATTTTATTTATTTATTTGACAGAGAGAAACACAGCAAGAAAGGGAACACAAGTAAGGGGAGTGAGAGAGGGAGAAGCAGGCTTCCCGCCGAGCAGGGAGCCCGATGTGGGACTCGATCCTGGGTCCCCGGGATCATGACCTGAGCCGAAGGCAGTCACCCAACCAACTGAGCCACCCGGGCGCCCCGACAGTACCTTTCATATAGTCCTGGGCTCAGTGAGAGCAGCTCATTATCTTTATGATGTCTCGAGATAGATCTGTAAACTTAACACCTTAAGGTGTCCTGCTGACGGAATGATGAATTTTTATTCTTTAAAAACCTCATAAACTAGTAAAAAAAAAAAAGTCCAGCATTTTGTGGAAGGCTATACTAAAATATAGAACGTTAGGGAGGTGAGGTCGTTGGTATGTTCCAGTCTGGCTGCCATGAAGACGAAGAGACTCTCAAGGCCACTCTTCATACGTTTTGCAAACTTTCATTAACTACTGACTGCCGTGATGGAGCTCAAATTTACACAACTAAGATTGAGAGCCATTTGCTCTACCAACTAAGCCAACAAAGTGCCCTGAGAATTAAGATTTTTACTTTTTATTTCTCTCCTTTGTAACATAACAGCTTTTACTCCTGTAACATAACCCCAGGAGGTCAGCATGCCAAGAATCATCCTAGCTTCAGAGATTTTATATAGTTATTTTATATAGTTAGAGAGTCATGGATCTGACAAATAACTCAGTACAGCCTCTCTTCTGTAAAAATTAGTGCCAGGGGAGCAGAGAAGAGGGATTGACTGTCTGAGGAGGTGGTACAGAGGAAGTGTTAAAAGACCTGAAGGAAGGAGAGGAACTTAGAAGGTTAGGTGGTGATGTGAGGGTAGAAATTTCAGGCAACGGGCATGGCGCGCCCCAAAGCACTGTAGAGTAGAATATGCCAGGAACCACTCCTGGTTTCTTAGGGGACTGAAGTGTAGAATATGACCATTCATTGGAGTGTAGAATATGAATATGCATTTCCCCATGAGGTGGGGAAGCTGGATGGAGAGGATGAGACTAGGGAGGGCCAGGTTTGAAAGGAGTTTATATGTCTGATAGAAGAGTTCTGATTATGTCTATCAGGTGTTGGCTTAAGTAAAGGTTTTCTGATAGAGAAGTGAAGGGATCTGATTTATATCTTGGAAGGGTTACCCCTGGAGGCAAGGAGGAAATATAGGAAAAGGCTGAGACTGGAGGGGTGAGGTCCACTAGGAGGTTCTGTCCTGTTTCAGGCCATGCAGAGATACTCAGGAGGAGGACCTGGTACACAGGTGAATGTGGGAAACATGGCAGGGGCGGGGGTGAGGTGGGGGGTGGGCACGGTGTAGTTCTGCTTTAAGGTCACCATTAGAATCAGAGTTGTATCTTAAAACCCAGTGCCTTGATACAGAGACTGGTATTCTTTCTACCTCATATTGCCTTTATTTGATCTTCACCAAGTTTATGTAGGGAAAAAAATGTAAAACATGATCTGATAGAACAATGTGAAAATAGAAGGCCACCAAAGTGATTGGATCATGGCAATAGCTTAATGTGCACTAGTTTTGTTTTTATCTTAAATTATGTAAAATTCATATACTATCTAATCCTAAAGGAAAAATAATTATTCTGTGTATTAATCTTCCACAACTAATATGGAATTTTAAGTGATTTATTTTTTATTTTTTAAAGATTTTATTTATTTATTTGACAGAGAGAAACACAGCGGGAGAGGGAATACAAGCAGAGGGAGTGAGAGAGGGAGAAGCAGGCTTCCCGCCGAGTAGGAAGCCCCATGTGGGGCTCGATCCCGGGTCTCCAGGATCATGACCTGAGCCAAAGGCAGTGCCTTAACCAACTGAGCCACCCAGGCGCCCCTTAAGTGATTTTTTTTTTTTAATTGAAAGAGAAAAGTGGTAGTTATTATGTTGTGGAAATGTCTTTCCTAGTAATAAAATTTGATAGAGTTTTTAATATTATTGTTTTCTGAAAACAGCTAAATGCTCTGTGAATAAAGTTTAAAATGCTTCTTATACGGGACTCAAAATTAGAAAACTGGGATGCAGGTCCTCTCTTAGTCATATTTCTGATTGTTTGGCTGAGCCACAAACTCCCTTCTGAACCTCCCTTTTCTCATCTCTGAAGCTAGGATGATTCTTGGCATACTGACCTCCTGGGGTTATGTTACAGGAGTAAAAGCTGTTATATTACAAAGAAGGGAAATAAAAAGTAAAAATCTTAATTCTCAGGGCACTTTGTTGGCTTAGTTGGTAGAGCAAATGGCTCTTGATCTTAGTTGTGTAAGTTCGAGCCCCAAGGTCAGTATAGAGATTACTTAAAAATAAAATAAATCTTAATTCAGTCTTCCAATATGAAATGTGCCTATGTTATGAGGTTTCTCCATTAGGCTCCCATTTCTTAAAAAACAACTCAAACAACTAAATGACAACACATACAAAGCTGCACAGTCAAGTCAGCCTCTTTCCTGACTGCCCTTGGAAAAATCCAGTTCAGACACCAAATAGACCAGACCACCTGCTCCCTTTTGTTGGGTTTCTGCCTCCCTCCAGCCCGGGCTTCTGATCTCGGCCCAGTATCCAAGGGACTGTTACTTCTCAAATTGAAATCATGTATGGAACCTCGCTCTACGGGAGAAAAAATGTCTTGCAGATCTCTTCTGACTTCATTTTTATTATGCTACTTAAATATGCACTAACATAAAACTGGGTGTAAACTCCTGATGCTTATAGCTCTGGTACAACCACAGAACCAAAACAGATTTTACAGATGAAATACAAACAAAACTAGTAAAAAATAAATAACTTTCAAATTAATGACATTTATTTCACATGACTTGATATTATCTGCCTGAAACTAAATTCGCTCTTAGAGTGTGAGTACGGTGCTTGCCGCTGTGGAAAGCCAACTGCCACCTGCTGCTTTGGAAAGTTATATTGTCACTTTTTTTTTTTCCCCCTGCCTGAACTCCTTTGGAACCTTGGTTTTAACAATCTGTTGTCACTTGGTCTTTCCTGGGCATGTGCACATCATTTACATGTGAAGTCCTCCATTCTTATTGGTCTGCTTTGCATCAAAGTAGTCCGAAATAGAAAAGCCAGCATTGGCATTGCAGTTGGAAGCGGTGTTAGGCTGCATGCTGATCTACTTTAGTGCTTCTTTTTCTTTTTTTTCTCTTAAAGATTTATTTGTTTATTTGAGAGAGAGAGAGAGCACCTGAGCACAAGTGGGGGAGGGGCAGAGGGAGAGAGAGAGAGAGAGAGAGAGAGAGAGAGAGAGTGCTAAGCCTCATGACCCTGAAATCGTGACCTGAGCTGAAGCCAAGAGTCATATACTTCTCCACCTGAGCCATCCAGGTACCTCCTACATTAGTGCTTCTTACACTACTCCGGCTGAAGGGCTCTTTATCCCAGTCTGATATGTGGTCCTATATAGCACAGTGAGTGTACTGTGTCTCACCTGAGTCATCTGAGTCTGAGCACACCTGTATTAATTTGTCTATATCCTGTTCAGTGAGATGAGCTCATTAATCCCAGACTTGGATGTTGGGGCAATGCCAGATTGCTATATGTATTTCTGAACATCTGTCTTCATTTTCAGTATTATGTAACCATGGACAAGTAATAAACAGTTTCCTGATTGACACTGACCACAGACCACACTTTGAAGAGTACTGGTTTTGAATATGTTTATGTAGCTGGGGTTAGGGAGGAAGGTTCAGAAGGATGGAAGAAAGGTGTGTTGTGTAAAAATGTACACGCTAGTTTTAAGATACACAAATGAAATGATTTATTTTCTATAGTGGCTCACACCTTGCCGTTGAGATACTATTCATATAGAAGATGGAAAACATCTGGTCTTATTAATTAAGAGTATATTAGTCTTCAGTTTAAAAACTCTTTGGTCATTGCTCTCATTTCAGGGTTTTCAACTTCCCTCATTCTCTGAAGGGGAAAGCTTAGTATCTTCATGGCCCTGGGTGAAGGGCATTTTATTCATTGTGTGACCCTCACTGCATCCACTGCTCTGGACTTGGCATGCTTGGTGACTGGGCGTTGTGCCCTGGTCTCCACTGAAATGAGACTGTTCCTATTTGGTCTTTGAATGTCATCCTGGCAGCCGATTTGGACTTCCTGGACCTTGCCATTGTCTCTACTTGTGAGATCCTTGTAGCCTGTGACCTTCTTGTCAAAACTAGGCCTTTTCTAGGTACCAGTCCTGTCAGGATTTCTGCACCCCTCCTGGGAGCCAGTAAGCACTTAACTCTTTCCCTTGAATCATGATGGAGTTTGTGGGATCTTGGGAGGCGCCCTCACCTACACCCATCCTACAGCTCCTTCTGGAGATAGCCCCATCGTATTGCTCCAGTGCCGTGCCTGTTGAGTGCTGCCCGTGCCAAATAACCACCATCTAGGCGATGAAGGTCATTGGTCAAAATGTGCACCAATTCCCACAAAGCTCCGCAGGTGTTAATTTTTCTTTCCTAAGTCAAGGACTGTTGAGTCCTTGCAGAGTATCGGACACTTACATCTGATCATTTGTCCCCCTGCCATTTCCTGTTTATTTTTTTTTTCCCCATTCTCTGCTGTACCTAGCTATCTGGAGTGGCTTCAGTGACTTGAAAATTTAAAACTAGAAGGCACAACAGTCAGAGAGTGAATGATCACAGCAAAGAGTCCTGTTCCCATTTTAGATGGGTGTCTTTCTCTGAGATCTGAATGTCTCAGAAGAAAGAAACAGAACAGCCCAGAGATGATGTGGCTTGAATCTGAAGCGTTATTTTGACCAGTACCTTCTGTCGGTCTCCCTAGTATGCACATCTCTCTCACTTATAGCTTTACTAGAAATCCACCCTTTATATTGCATCAGCTAATGTGTGGACATGAGAACTGACATATTTCTTCTCATGACTGGGAGTATAATTTCAATGTGCACTAGCTGTTAGATATTGATGTGTTTTAAAGGTTTACTTTGTATTTTGAATAAAGATGTTTAGAAGAGATGACTATATACTTAAGACTTCTTGTATGACTTGATGTTAGAATTATTATTTTACCAAGTGTTTTTGTTTTCACAGTTGAATATAGCAGACAATATGCAAATTTGATACAGAGTTTGACAGCATAAATAAGCAGTCTATGTATTTTTTAGGTTCATCATTTGAGAAAAAGTTAAGGAATGTAGATTTTACCTGTTAGTATGTTAAACAACAACAAAATAGTAGAAAATGACATAAGTGAATATTCAGATAATAATGTAGTATTTATTGGTTTATTTATTCGTATATATAATCTATGAATAGTTTTCCTTCTTGGTATCTTCTGACATCAAGTATTCATATCTCCTATTACTGATATTCATAAACCCCATGACAAAGACTGAGCAGAGTATGCTAACATGCTTGTGAAAGTCACACTTCACCAGTCAGAAGGATTTCTACACTGCCCTCTTGAGAAGTCTCAAGGTTGTTGACTAAAAGCGAATGGTATCTAAAATTAGATTTTTCAGATGAATTGAAGTGTCTCTTTTTAAATGTATCATTTTCTGGTATGTGCAGAGCATGTTTTCATTAAATGAAAACCTTGGATGAAGTAATATAAATTTAGTTTTTTTGTTACTCTTTCACTTTCCTCTCCCTGTAATTTTAGTTAGGATAATGAAAATTTGCCAGGCTAGAATCAGACACATGTAGTGTTCCTGCATCTTCTGAGAAAGCACCTCATCTGGCTTTGTTCGTGAACTTAACTGATGTATAATGCATGTGTGTGTGTATGTGTGTGTGTAAAAGCCCTACCAATGAAGAGTAGTCTTATTTTCTCATCAACAATATATAATATTATTGGATGTGATCTGGGCTCTCCATTCAATGATTTCACTTACTCAGAACCCTACCCTTTCTGTCTCTACTTATCATACTGAAAAAGGAAGGAGGACAGTGTCTTAGTCTTCATGGGATTTCATAAAATAAGCCATAAACTGGGCGGCTTTAAACAATGGAAATTTATTCTCTTACTGTTCTGGGTGCTAGAAGTCCTTGAGCAAGGTGTCATGTCAGTTTCTGGTGGCAGCTGTCTCCTTGGGTTGCCAACAGCTGTCTTTTCAATGTATGGGCTCACATAGCCTTTCCTTGGAGTACGGATGAGGGGGAGGTGGAGGGCATGGAGAGAATTCTGGACTGGGTATTCATACAAGGACACTAATCATGTGGGATTGGGGCCCCACTCTTATAATGTCATTTAATCTTAATTACTTCCTTAGAGATCTATCTCCAAGTACAGCCAGGCTTCAACAGAGGGACACAAACATTCAGTCCATAACAAGTAGGAACAGAAAATTAGCCATTGGTTTTGTATCACTGCATTTCATCTTTCAGCATCTGGAAACTGCTCCTTCAGGACAGAAGATGTTGTGCTTAGTAGATCAAAGTTTTTGACAGGTTTCCCATCGAGTATCTGTGTCCCCTCCATTTGAATCATGTGGCTGCTTTAACCAATAAGGTCTGCTGGGCCTGTTGCCATGTGCCTTCTGAGGCTGGGGTTCAACAGATGATGCAGCTTCCCCTTTGTTGGCTTGAACACTTGTGTTTGGAGCTCTGAGCCACCGCCTGGCTCTCCCGCTTCTGATGAGGAAGTTAGTTCCATTGGAGAGGCCACATGCAGGTGCTCTGGTTGGCAGTCCTATTCTTCAGTCTTCCCACCATAGGCACTGGACATGTGCATAAATGAGCCTTTAGGTAATTTCAGTCCTCAGTTGTTGAGTGCTCTGGCTTTGGAGTCTTCCTGGTTGGGGCCTCAGACCATCATAGAATCAGTACAAGCCATTCTCTGTGTGTCCTGTCTGAATTCCTGACCTACGGACACTATTATCATAATTAAATGGTTCTTAAAAAGCAGCTAAGTTCTGGGGTAATTTGTGACATGGCAGTAGTAAGTGGAACAGATGCTGTGTGGCTCCTTTTGGATCCCTTACCTCCTGTTTTCTTGCATTCCCTGGAACTCATTGTTGATCATCAGCAAAATCCTTTATGTCCTCAGCCTCCTTCGTGAACTTCCCCTTCACCTGCTTGATCTGACTGACCGGTGGCATGCTGGCAGGGCATTTCTTCCTTTGTATTCTTTCACCTTCTCCTGGAGGAGGGGTAGAAGGCCTTTTTTTGTTCTTTGCTATTTCCGGTCTGTTGCCCTTCCTTCCTTTCTAAAAAATGCCTCCTGTTGAATCTCACACCATTGCCCTTTACAAGCCGCTTCTCCCTGCTCTCAGCACTTCCCTGCTGCGTGTGACCATTTTCACTCCTGGCTCTCTGCCACTTGTACCATACTCTTTCTGTCACAGTTCTTGTGAGTTCAGTCTTCGTGTAAATTGTCCCTCCAGTTTCTTGGTTTCTCCATCCTGTGCCTTTCTCTCTTTCAGGGGTTGTAGCCACCACTGTACCTCAGCTTCTCACTTCTGGGGCCACGTATTCGACCAACAGTTCTCAAAGTGAGGTCTAGTGGCCTCTGAGGGCTGAAAGACCTTTTCAGAGGGTCTATGAGGATAAAACTATTCCATGATAACACGAAGACATTTTTACCTTCTTCATTTCCTTATCTTGGGAGTGCACAGAAGCCGTAGAATTTTCCACAAGCTGTAGAATTTTCCAGAAGCTGCGTGGAATGCATGCGTGCATACTCTTGTGTTTAAAAGTTCCTGTTTTAATATTGATAAGTAAATACCAGCAGACAGAACTCGCATAACCAAAAACTTATTGAGACCCTCACTCATTTCTCGGAATGGAAAGCTATCCCGAGACTAACGTGTTTGAGACTAGCTGCCCTAAAACGTGTCATTAGCCATGACTACCACCCCTCATTACCTCATTTTCAGGCATTCTGCTCTCCACGTGGCACCTGTCTTTCTGTTACCCTGACTCCAATGACCTTCGGTCCCAAGAGGGCCTAAATGGGCCTTGCCCCTCTCATGTCCTCATTTCCCTTTTCCCCCAACTTAAATTCCGCTTATGTCATATAAGCAATCTCTTAGGTGGATTCTTAGTTTCCTTATCCCTCTCTCATTTTGTAGAGCTCATCTGGAAAACCTGGTTAAACTCTACGCCCTGCCATTCTGGTTTCTTCCTGTGCCATTGGATGTAGCTGGAGAGAAACACTGCATCAGGCTGACTGGTCTCACTTGAATTTTGGGATCACTAATTCCCAGTGAGCCCTTCGTGCTGCCGGCTTGTCAGGCTGCCATTTCTTGGTCAGTTCATTCATGCCTCTGTCTTCCTCGATGACTGATGCCTCCCACTCTTCTCTGTTTCCTTGAGTCTTCAACACCTCCTCTTCCATTCTCTCAGCTGAAAACTTTGCTTACTATTCCTATTTCACTTAGAAAACAGAAGCAGTTAAAAAAAAAAAAGCAAGAGAAAACAGAAGCAATTAGAAGAGAATTTCTGTCTCTGTCTCTGCCCATATATTCTGTCTTCACGCCTGTTACTATGGTCGAACTCTCCGCTCCTATGCAAGGCCAGTGTTCTCCTTGTGCTCAGGACCCCATTCCCTCTTACCCCCTCCAGGACACTGCTCCAGCATATTCTCCCGATAGATCCATGATGTTATTTCACCTCTTTTCACTCTCAATCCCTCAGTTACCAGTCCAATTTTCTCTTGCCCCTAATAGCAAAGTCCCTTGAGAGATGTCCCTATTTTCACTCTGGAATAGTTCTTTATTCTCTCTTGAACCAAGTCCAAGCCAGTTTTTGTGCCCTAATCTATCTTCTTCTACCGAGATAAGCAATGACCTTCATATTGTTAAATCTGGTAGCCAATTCTCAGTCACATATCACTGGACCAGTGGGCAGAATCTGAGATAATTAACAACTCGCATTCTGGAAACACTTCATTCTTGGGGTTGTTGGGCTTTCACATTGTCCTACTTTTCCTCTTCCCTCCTTAGCCTCGCCTTCTTGATCTCTTTTGGTGTTTTTTTCCTCAGGTCCTTGATGTCTACATTTTGGAGTGCACCAGCGCTTGGTCCTTGTGCCTCCTGTTCTTTTGTGTTTTTATCCAGTCTCATTGATATGCTGGCACTTCCCCAATTTGTATCTCCAACCTTTTCTCCTTTCTCTTAACCCCAGGCTTTCAGATTCCCTGACTTTCAGCAACTCTATTTGAATGTCTACCAGGCAGGCATCAGTACACCTAAAATATCCAAAATCAAGCTCCTGACTTTCTCCTTCCAACCTGCTCCTTCTCTGCTGTTGCTCGTTTTGTAAGCCCAGGCCCATCTCACTGCTTGCTCATGGCAAAGCCTCTGGTGTCTCCCTGGATTCCTGTGCTTCTTCATACTTCACATCTAGTGTGTGAGAAAATCCTGTTGACTCCACCTTCAAAATGTGTCTAGAATCTGATCATCATCACCTACCTCTACCGTGTCCAACTCAGTTAGCCACCGTCATGTGTTTACCTAGATTATTGCTTTTTCCTCCTAACTGGATTTCTGTTTGCCTTCTTGTCCTTTGTTCTTATAACAAGTCACTGCCGCACAGCCACAGTGATACTTCTAAAATGTGTCAGATCTGCTCAAAACACTTTAAGGGTGCTCTGTCTTCCCCAGAGTGAAAATCAAAGTAGAAGACCCGACATACCCAGGCCCTGCGTAGTCTCTGTTACCCACTTATCCTTATTTCCCTGTTGCAGCCCCCTCCTCAAATCTACTGCAGTCACACTGACCTTAGAAACACCCAATTTGTTCCTGTCTCAGGGTCTTTCTTTGCACCCGCTCCTCCCTCTTCTTGTACGACTTCCTCCCTTACCTTCTTCAAGTCTTTGCATAAGGTCATTTTCCTAGTGAGGCCTTCCCTTACTACCTTATTTGAAATTACAACCTCCTCAATACTCCTTCTCTTTCTTGCTTTAATTTTTTCCATAGGATGAAATGGCATAGTATTCATTGTACCTGTTTATTTGTATACTGTATATTCCTATTGTTAATGTTAATGGAAGCTCCCAGAGGCAGGGATTTTAGTTACTACTAT
The DNA here is from genome assembly GCA_004023965.1 of Spilogale gracilis. Taxonomy (NCBI): domain Eukaryota; kingdom Metazoa; phylum Chordata; class Mammalia; order Carnivora; family Mephitidae; genus Spilogale; species Spilogale gracilis. The sequence goes on along the minus strand of PITA01017741.1, from coordinate 2,410 downwards.
ATCCCTAACACACAGAAGAGTGCTTGGCTCATAGTAGGTTCTCATGAACTGAGGTTCTGAAGCAGTGTTACTAAGAAAGCAAGATAAATGGTTTTCAGATGATAGAGTAGTTGTGTTCACATGTATGTTTTGTGTTGCTTTTGGGGGCTTATGTTTGAACTTAACGATTTTGATTCTGGAGGAAGAAGAACTGGCAACCATTTTGGTACCATATTATTCCTGTTCTTCCCTATGGGGTTGAAGAAGAATTGGGGACCTAAATAGACTACTCCTACCCCGAGAAAGGTAGCTGACAGATGACCAGAGAGCTGCTCTTCTATCATTGGCAATCTGTAAGATGGCTCTTGAAAAGTGCTCTTTCATATCTAAGGCTACAAATATTTGCTGCTAAAATATACCTCTGTTGATGATATACTACTAGGTGGTTTTATTTTTTAAATTATTATTTTTTAAAGATTTTATTTATTTATTTGACAGAGAGAAACACAGTGAGAGAGGAAACACAAGCAGGGGGAGTGAAAGAGGGAGAAGCAGGCTTCCCACCAAGCAGGGAGTCCGGTGTGGGGCTTGATCCCAGGACCCCAGGATCATGACCTGAGCCAAAGGCAGATGCTTAACTACTGAGCCACCTAGCTGCCCCTACTAGATGGTTTTAAGCAGAAATGATAGAGGAATGTTTTACAGTGAAAATATTTTTTTGGATATTTTGAAATATGATGGTTGTTGTATCATCACCTGTGTGATAGTCTTCGTATTTGTGTTCACACTGCCTACTATGGCACAAGGCACTGGGCAGATACTTAATATTTGTTGAATGAAGAAAGGGAACCAATGGGTTGGCATTATGAAAAATCATGATGGGAAAGAGTTAAGCCTAGAGTAGAGTATATTAACACTTCGTACCAGGACATAGCACCAAATTATATCTCACAGTTGCTTTAAGTAAACAAAACAAAGCAAAACTTTTTTTTGTTATGTGTGGCATTTGAGGCAGTTGTGCCAAAGACAGTGCGGTTTTTTAAAATAAATGTGAATAGTTTATACATTTTCTTGTCTCTACTATTTTTTTCCCCCTTCTTGAGTCTTAAAAAATTACTGAGGGCAACATCCTTTTAACATCTTTCTGGCCCAAGATGAATCCAGTTGGTTTTACTAGTGTGTAATAATATGCCAGTAAGACGATGATAAGTATATTTTGCCCTATTTTTTTCTAAGCCAATTCATTGCACTCTAATGGAATAAAATAAAAAACGGCCTTTAATTGAATAATTTATTATGCCATTTGTTTTTTTCTTAATATCAAATACAGGAAGTAATACTTAATCAATTTCCTGCTTATTACTGAAACCAAGAGGCTCCATAGTTAGATGGCAAACCTATTAGAGAATGCTTCCATATTCTTTAGGAAAACATTTATAATGTTATTATATAGCATTGTTCTTTGTTCTAAGGCTGCATTTCATATATACATGCATTCTTAACTATATAATTTTTTTTCTTTAGATATAGTTGATTGCCTGGTAGATAATCTCAAATTTCAGCATAATCATGAATCATACTTAGATTAAGGCCATTGGTTTAATGCAATAGTTTTTTCCCCCCTGAAAGCATCTCTTTAACAACTAATTTTCCTAGGCTTCTATTTCATGTTTACCAGTTCTTCTGAGATCCATTCTCTATTCCTTCCTCAACTCCCAAGGTATCTGCTTGGTTTCTTCCCTTCCCTCCAACTTTGGAATATCAGAAAAACAAAAAATTCTGATACTGCAGGATGTTTTTTTTATAATGCCTAGCATGAAAAATCTCAGGCATTCAATAAATACTTGTTGATTGATTGATCTAAACCCTACTCCTCCTGGAGTTTAACCTAAGGAAGACTCTGAATAGAGTCAGAGACCTCCCACGGATTCCTTTTGTTGTCAGTTAGGTTCCGAATGTATGCAGTAGGTGTGGGAAAAATATTCACTGATCAAAATAATGCTTTCTATTATGGAAAAGCAATTTGGGCAATTTGATTTTACTGCAGGATAATTAGAGATGCAAGCTTTTGGAATCAGAAATGGATTTAAATGCTAACTCCCACCTTAACTGGCTCTTTGGCTTTAGGCCAACTATTTGTCCTCTTAGTTTCTTCCTTTGTGAAAGGACCCATAATAACACCTACTTTGCATGGTGATAGTAGATTTTAAAAGTATCTATAAAAGTGACTGTCCCCAAAAAGAAGATGAACACATCAAAAAATGGGCAAGAGACATGAAGAGGCACTTCTCCGAAGAAGATATACAAACGGCCAACAGACACATGAAAAAATGTTCAGCGTCACTAGCTATCAGGGAAATTCAAATCAAAACCACTCTAAGATACCACCTTACACCAGTCAGAATGGCCAAAATTAACAAGACAGAAAACA